>JAANSK020183768.1:0-14735 GCA_011763485.2 Isoetes engelmannii
CCTCCGGGCTCGCCACGCCCTTATCCTGCGTAATGGCCTGTGTAGGCACATTACCCCTACCTAAGTATTATGTCCAGTGACCAAAAAAGTTCGTTAGGTACCCATCTCCACCTGTTAATACTCTACAAACAGTATTTTGGAAGCTCACAAAAAAGTCCCTAGTGTTAAACAGACTTGTTAATTCCACAGAAACAGAAATTATTCTGAAAAGTCCGCGAGAAGAGACATAAGCTACATGGCAACAAGTAACGAATTTTACAAAAAGAGAACGCTTGTCACATGCACTTTTTTGAATGAAAAATTTAGGTAGGAAATTGTTGAGCAATATACATGTTCAAAGATGCCGTAAAAATAATTCAATTCCTCCCAAATGCAATCTCACACGACCGTACCTGTACATGATGGCAAATCATAAAGTAGGTTACAATGGTCTGGTTATTTTAGTGCTAAATTGTGCACTCATGCGTATTGGCCATGCCCAAATTGTCAAAAATTTCAAAAAGAATGAGTAACATGATCATATAGCTTTGAGGCCCATACTGTACCACTCATCTTTGTTGGAGATCTTGTGAGTCAAACAATATCACCTACTAGCCTACTAGTCTTCACCGAATGTAATCTTCTTCCCTGCAAATATGGAACATTAAAAATAATAAGAATCTAAGAAGAGAACCAGGGCATACATATAGAGTGTTATCTAGTTGTTACCTGTGCCTCCAACAAGACTGGCGCTTTGCCTACCACCACCACGTCCACCAAAGCGACCATCTCGCCCACCTACAATTCAATCCCAATTCAGATGGCGAAAAAATAAAGAAACTGGGGAACATTTAATAAAATACCTCTATCACCATCTCTACCCCCTCCGCCACCACTTCTCTCACCACCGTCACCACCACGACCTCCAAAACCTCCAAAACCGCGAGGCTACTGTAAGATTAAGTTATTGTCATGAAACCCCGACTCCCACTTAGTCCGTGTGACTAACCACGTTGTTAATGGTGTAAGCAGATGAGCGTGAGGCTTCGGGGGGTAGTCGAGCTATGGAAAGACGAAAGTAGTATTTGTAGTGGAATTGATTGTAGCTGTGTTTAATTAATATGAGAATTGATTTTGAAACTGCACTATTAAATTGGATGTATGTCATGTGAATACGCATTTACGATTGTTGTGAAAGATATTTTTGGGATCTTGAGTCATTATTGAATAAAAATTAAATTCTTTACCCATGTTAATGCT
This sequence comes from Isoetes engelmannii, assembly GCA_011763485.2. Classification (NCBI taxonomy): domain Eukaryota; kingdom Viridiplantae; phylum Streptophyta; class Lycopodiopsida; order Isoetales; family Isoetaceae; genus Isoetes; species Isoetes engelmannii. The sequence goes on from JAANSK020183768.1 coordinate 1,240, forward strand.
TTTGAGGTTACGCATAGATTAATTTCTTAAGTTCTATGCTTAAGCAAATACCAATGGTCAAGAATGATGGGATCGCCAGTTACCTAAAGGGTTAACTGGCCAGGCCCGTTACAGTTGCCTAATAAAAAATGTTCCAATGGAACGAGTTATCCGTGTCACACAGATCTTTACTTTTCCAAGCAGATGAAACCAACTTTCTGTTAAGAATTATGGGCATGGACATGTCTTAATAATACCAATGCTGATTTTAAAAAGAATCAACGGCTATCTGTATTTCACTGGAGACCTAGAGACAATCGAGATTAGTATCATGAGACAGTGGATGTATGTAGGCCCGTGGAACGAGCAGATAAGAAAATAACAAGCATCAATAGATCCTCCAACGGGCCACCCATTGATGCGTTAGCATTTTGTTGAGTAGTTAGTTTTAAGGCTCTGCTTGTTCCTGTTCTGAGTATGTTGAGTATAGGCAACACAAATCAATAACTATCCTTTAAGTGCTTGCTTTGTTGCAAAAACTCAAATCTATCCTATTAAGCGCTTGCTTTGTTGCAAAAACTCAAATCTAACATATTCCCAAGCAAATAGTGTTGTGTTGCAAAAACTCAAATCTAACGTATTCCTAAGCAAATGATGTTGTCAGATTTGCTTGCTAGGAGCTTGGCAATTGAATTACCTAACTGCAAGTGGATGGAGCAAACGCTGCAAAATGTGTTTTTCCTAGAAAGGGAAAAATAGACGAATTCCATGTGCTTCAAGCAGCAAGTAATGAATCCGCGTTGCTGTGTGAGGTATGGCAGCATTATGGCACCGCGCTGAGAAAGTTCAGGCAATAATTTCATGTGCACGAAGACATGTAAACAGAGCGGCTACCCTTTTTCATCCACCCTTATTTGCCTTGCCCTATGTCAATTGGACAATCTATGAATTATATGAAACTGACAATCTACAAACCACGCACTTGGGGAACGGGCTTCTGTTACCTAAGTCTTGTTACTTATGTTATGTCCAGCTTATGTTATGTCCAGTGACCCAAAAAGTTAGTTAAAAGAGAGGCCTCACATGTGAGCGTCAGCGGCTCGACGACCGGCTTGCCGTTTTGTCGCTCATCTTGGAACTGCTCGAGCAGTTCAAAGACGAACGGCTTGAGCGTTAAACCGTCCGTCCATAAATAGCTACATGTGAATGTCAGAATTTCTACATGTAAGGCATCCCTAAGTACCCATCTCATACTCTACAGGAAGTGTTTTGGAAGCTCACAAAATGGTCCCTAGTGTTAAACAGACTTCATTCCACAGAAATTATTCTGAAAACTCCACGAGAAGAGACATAAGCTACATAGCAACAAGTAACGAATTTTACAAAAAGAGAACGCTTGTCACATGCTCCAACATGGATACTTGTGAACATGTATGCAAAATACAGGATATGCAATCAAATTCACTTTTAGTTGGCGGAGTTTATTGTGGCATGGACGTCGTATTTATTTTGATTACGTTGTTTGATGACGCAATTGTACATGATGTTGCCTAATCCAAAATGTTCCAATGGAATGAATTATCCGTGTCACACAGATCTTTACTTTTCCAAGCCAATGAAACCATCTTTCTGTTAAGAATTATGGGCATGGAGCATCTAGTCATGTCTTAATAACACTAATGCTGATTTTGCAGAGAATCAACGGCCATCTAGATTTCACTAGAGACCTGGAGACAATCGATATTAGTAACATGAGATAGTGGATGTATTTTGTAGGCCCGTGGAACGAGCAGATTAGGGTCGAGCAGATTAGGGTCCTCCAACGGGCCACCCATTGATGCGTTAGCATTTTGTTTAGTTAATTCCAAGGCTTTTACTTTCAAAAAATGAAGAAGCGAGAGAGAGAAAATCAAGGCCAGTCTCTGCTTGTTCTTGGCCTCGGCTTGTTCCTGTTCTGAGTATGCTGAAGCATGGCAACACAAAGCAATAACTATCCTTTAAGCGCTTGCTTTGTTGCAAAAGTCAAATCTATCCTTTTAAGCGCTTGCTTTGTTGCAAAAACTCAAATCTAACGTATTCCTAAGCAAATGGTGTTGTGAAATTTGCTTGCTAGGAGCTTGGCAATTGAATTACCTACCTGCAAGTGGATTGGAGCAAACGCTGCCAAATATGTTTCTCCTATAAAGGGAAAAACAGACAAATTCCATGTGCTTCAAGCAGCAAATAACGAATCCGCATTGCTTGTGTGAGGTATGGCAGCGTTAAGGCACCGCGCTGAGAAAGTTCAAGCAGTAATTTTTGGCATATGTCAATTGGACAATCTATGAATGATATGAAACTAACAATCTACAAACCACACACTTGGGGAACGAGCTTTTGTTACATAAGTCTTGTTACTTGGGTTATGTCCAGTGACAAAGTTAAGTACCCATCTCCACCTGTTAATACTCTATAAACAGTGTTTTGGAAGCTCACAAAAAAGGTCCCTAGTGTTAAACAGACCAAAAAAGTGACCAAAAAAGTTCGTTAAGTACCCATCTCCACCTGTTAATACTCTACAAACAGTATTTTGGAAGCTCACAAAAAGGTCCTTAGTGTTAAACAGATTCGTTAATTCCACAGAAATTATTCTGAAAAGTCCGCGAGAAGAGACATAAGCTACATAGCAACAGGTAATGAATTTTACAAAAAGAGAACGCATGTCACATGCACTTTTTTGAATCAAAAATTTAGGTAGGAAATTGTTGAGCAATATACATGTTCAAAGATGCCGTAAAAATAATTCAATTCCTCCCAAATGCAATCTCACACGACCATACCTGTACATGATGGCAAATCATAAAGTAGGTTACAATGGTCTGGCTATTTTAGTGCTAAATTGTGCACTCATGCGTATTGGCAATGCCCAAATTGTCAAAATTTTCAAAAAGAATGAGTAACATAATCATATATAGCTTTGAGACCCATACTGTACCACTCATCTTTGTTGGAGATCTCAACAATTTTGTGAGTCAAACAATATCATCTACTAATCTTCACCGAATGTAGTCTTCTTCCCTGCAAATATAGAAAATTAGAAATAATAAGAATTTATTAAGAAGAGAACCAGGGCATACACATAGAGTGCTATCTAGTTGTTACCTGTGCCTCCAACAAGACCGGCACTTTGCCTACCACCACCACGTCCACCAAAGCGACCACCTCGCCCACCTACAATTCAATCCCAATTCAGATGGCGAAGAAAGAAAGAAACTGGGGCAAATTTAATAAAATACCTCTATCACCACCTCTACCCCCTCTGCCACCACTTCTCCCACCACTGTCACCACCACGACCTCCAAAACCTCCAAAACGACCACCACCACGGCCACCACCGCCACGGGAACCACCATCAGACTCAACTTTATCCACGACCAACCAACGACCATTTAGCTCTGCTCCATTTTTCTCCAAAGCACTCTCAACAGCATCTTGGTTTTTAAAACACACATACGCAAATCTATTGAAAATAAGGGTTAGATGCTAAGTGTATAAGATATAGCAACAATCAACCTTGCCAAGAGTCTTACCCTTTGATACTACCAGTTTCCCTGTCAGTAGGAAGACGGACATTGTCAACAGGACCACAAACCCCAAAGAACTCCGTAAGTGTGTTCCGTACCTGTGACATTTGATATTACCAAATAAACACGTTAATAATAACAGATTTGAGGAAACAGTGCAAAATAGCTTACGTTGTCTTCACTGTCAAACTTCTCAAAACCTTTAACAAAAACTGTCTTTTCACTTCCCATCCTCGAATTGCTGAAAAAAAGCGTCTTAGCAAACACTGAAAACACCATGGAGAAATTAAACAGATTTTCCTACCCTGGCGATTTCCATTCTCCGGCAGGTGAACCCCACTCCCTCTTTGGGTTACTGCCAGGTGTACCAGTTCTGTCTCTTTCTTTTGCAAGGTCACAAAATATCTCTCTATTCTCAAATGATTGTCCGGACTTTTGTAAACCCTAGAAATGTAAATACAGCTGGATAAATATTTGGAAATTTCTCTTCAACTAATTGATAACTTCCAACCTTTTGTGCAGCTTGTTCAGTAGCAAACTCCACATGACCAAAACCACGAAAATTTCCAGTTTCATCTCGAGCAAGCCTTACAGAAACTACTTCACCAGCATCTTTGAAGAACTCAGCACTGCCGTTCCATGACCATTAGTATGTTTTGATAAAAACGTCAAAATGGAAGCAATGGACCTTACACTGTGTCCTCATCACAGGCCCACGCCAAGTTTTTGACAAAAATAGTTTTGCTACCACCTTGAGTAGCTACCTGAGGAGTCTTGGGTAGAGCTTCCTTTTGTTGTTCAACTTGTTTTTCAGATTTTACTGTTAGGCCATTTCCGGAAATAGGCTTTGATTTTGGTACCTGAAAAAGTTTTATCTAATTGTTAGCATAAATGTTAAGCAATCACATGCCACTAAAGTTTTACTTGCCTCATCCTCGCTTTCACTTTCACTGTCACTCTCACTCTCACTTGAACTCTGAGCCTTGGACTTTGGTGCCTGAGGTTTAGCTGTTGTCTGGGCCTTTGGTGTCTGAGTCTTTGGCGCCTAACATATAACAACAATTCAGCACAAAATTACCCCAGAAAAAAGTGCCAGCTTTTCTTGGTTTCTTACCTCCTCTTCATCACTATCTTCTTCATCATCACTATCACTTGTGTCTAAATCCGCCTTGGTTGACTTGGCCTGTGCTTTAAGCTGTAAAAACAGACTGCTAAGTTATTGCTTGTTTATTTGTATGTAAAAATGAAGATCAAATCCCGTACCTGTGACACCTGCTGCTTCTTTTGGGATTTATCAATCTGCTACGACATGCAAAACCACCACCAATTTAGTAACTGAACCAGCTGATGTTTCAGGTCCTGAATATAACCTGTTTAGTATCTTCTTCATCTTCACTTTCATCACTGTCACTTTCATCATCACTGTCAGTGCTTTCAGCAGCTTTCTTTCCAACAGCAACAGACGGCTTCGTAGAAGGCTTCGCCTTTGTTTCCTGTAGAGTTGTTTTTTTAAGATGAGCAGATCCACCAGAAACCCAAAAGATAAAAGGATAATGACAAACCCATAACCTAATTCTGAGCAGTTATTCAAGAAGCACACAAAGACACCAGAAAACTTTTCGGGCTATAAAAATAGAAGTGTAAAGAACTAAATGAAAAACAATAACATCTCCAACAAATATCAAACATGCCTGCTTCAAACAACTACAGTCTACTTCTCAAAGACAGAAAGTATATACCTCCTCACTGCTTTCATCACTGTCACTTTCTGTTTCGACCTTAACAGATGCTTTGGGAGGAACCTTCACTGCAGCCTTTGTGGGGGCCTGCAATAATTACAACATGAAAGAAAATAAAGGATATGGTAACATTCTTAGAAACTTAGCTTTCAAATGGATCAAAATAGTATAATTAACAAATTTCATCCGCTAACAGCACAAGTTGAGTCACCGCAAATATCACAATGGGATTACCTTATCATCGTCCGAATCTTCTTCTGAACTTGAAGAAGATTCATCTTTGATCTTTTTGCCTTGCACAGCAGGTTTTGCTGCAGGCTTTGCAGCTGGCTTTGCTGCTGGCTTTGCTTCAGGCTACACAAATTGATGATGAACCACTGCATATTCGTAGAATTAAAAATACTAGTAAAACGGACTATACCTCATCATCTGAGCTCTCATCTGAATCTTCTTCTGAGCTTTCTGCCATTTTTGAATCCTTAGAAATAGCAGCTTGCACCTTGGGCTTTGCTGCAGGCTTTGCAGCTGGCTTTGCTGCTGGCTTTGCTTCAAGCTACACAAATTGATGATGAGCTACTACATATTCGTAGAATTAAAAATACTAGCAAAACGAGCTATACCTCATCATCTGAACTCTCATCTGAATCTTCTTCTGAGCTTTCTGCCATTTTTGAATCTTTAGAAATAGCAGCTTGCACCTTGGCAGGGGGTTTCACTGCAGGCTACACAAATTCACGGTACATAAGATGTGCTCATTGACAAAAATTGAAAGAGAAGATAAGAAGCAAAACCTCATCATCCGAGCTGTCTTCTGAATCTTCTTCCGAACTTTCTTCCATCTTCGCCTGTTTCGAAACAGCAAGCTTTGCAGGTGCTTTGGCTTGAGCTGGAACTTTGGCACTGGGTTTTGCAGCAGGCTATACAAATTCAAGAGTAAATTAGATTACAAAAATTGGGATTCAATAACCATGAACAATGGATTCCTTTACCTCCACATCACTATCATCAGAATCACTTTCATCAGAACTCTCTGCCATTTTTACATCCTTAGAAACAGCAGCTTTGGCTGAAGCTTTCACTTTGGGCTTTTCATCCTATTTCAAAGCCATAAAGCAAGGATCAAAGCTCCGATTTCTAGCTTTTAAAATTTTCACAACATTTCTTACTTCTGAGGATTCGTCCGACTCATCGCTACTGCTTACTTTCTTCACTATTTGTTTTTTAGATTTCTTGGTTCCATTGACCTGGTAATCATTTAGGTAACGAATAGTCTCATTTTTTGTTGCAGCCCATTACAGACTAATAACAAAATCTACCTCTTTCACGCCATTCACTTGCGACTTTTCAATTTTCTTCACAGGATGAACTGCTTTTTCAGGCACTGCGTCCTGCTTTACTGTTTTCGCTTTCTTAGATGCAGTCTCGACTGGTGAGTCCTCTGCAAGTTGCCTTTTATCTAATGTAGTGATTGAACAATTAATTACCAAGATTGCATATCCGAACAAAAACATAACAAAGACAAAATATTACTTCTCTTCTTGCCGGAGACATCTTCAGTGACAGCCTTGGCAACCTGCAGCATACAAGAGTACAATAAAAACATCGAACGACAACAAAGCAGAAACAAAAACCGCCATACTTCTACGCTGTTTTTCTTTGATTTCCCCATTCAAAGCTACAAACAAGTTCCTCAGGCTAATGAAGAAGAAACAGTATGAGAAAGAAGAAACAACAACTAGATAAACCCTAAAGATGAAGGAAGACCGGCGGGCTTCCTGTGGCAAGGAGAAGGCCGACCTAAACCTGCCGAAAAACGAGTTTTAGGTCGGGCTTCAGGGTTTAGGGTTTATCAGATTGGTCAGCAAATGGGATACCGGGTTCGTGATATTAGGGTTGCCCGAAGGAATGGAAGTGTAGGAAGCAAGAATATCTGAATAATATCCTGAATAGATGGTGGAGATCTCGAGAGGAGCTGGAATATCTACAGAATATCTTAAATGGACGTACTGGATAGAGAAAAAAAGTTCCAAACTCCAAGTACTTGCTATATTGAGTTTAAGTGGGATATTCCTTAGATGAGGAAATTGCATGTTTGTGGATTTGGCCTCAAAACTCCTTCTGTCTGCATCCACTTGTGCAGCAATTTGGCCCTTGCACATCTACAACCTGCAGGTATTCCTTTCTGTGTACGAACAGGCATGCCGCATCCATTCACAGTAGCTAACAGCCTATTTTCAACCACAAGGAAACTCCAATGGCCATAGACAGATTCACAACGGGCGGATTACTCTACGGATTTCTCCATGCTTTTCGTCGATGTCTTCTTTGCTGGAAGCTTCAACTACGCTGACCTCTGCTCATATTTTTACCCATGTCAGTTTTTTCCCATTCATATGGGCAACCCTTTGTGCGATACCACCTTGTTAATATCGAAATTCAACAAAAAAAAAACTCCTAACAATAGTGGTTTTAGATAAGATAAGATAGAACTTTAACGTCCACGGAAACCCAATCAAGTTATGGGACCCAAGACAAAAAAGGGGGGCATAAGCCCAAACTAGAACTAGGGGACGAAGCCCCATCACAAGAAACTGGAAGTAGGGGAAAAACTCAATTACCAATATAGAAATACTAACAATACCCAAGAAGGGATGGATTATGTGATGATTGCCTATGGATCAATAGGCCATTGATCCCTGATAATAGCATGCCCTCCTCTGTACACTGCCCACTTCCGTTGCAAGCGAGCCTTGCGGATGCGACACAATTCCTCTTTCTGTCTGCAGAGCTGTTCTGGAGTGAGATCCTCCTGGATGGAAAAGGTAGTGCCCTTCAGGTGGTTACCATGCTTCAGAATATACAGGCAGGAGATAGCATCCCTAAACTGAACTAAAAGATCACGTGGGCAGTCTGGGCGTGCTGCTCCTACCTACTAGCTGAGACAATGCCATCTGCATGTATTCGTATAGCATGAGTAAAAAAACACTCAGCCTCTGCTTTAGCCGAACAGTCATCCACCTCCTTGACACTAATAAAATGTAGGCTCAGCTCAGATGGGTGTTGCGTATCCCCCCGTGAACTTCCTGGCTCAGAGGACCTGGTGTGTGTTGTCTGTTGTCCAGCGGGCTGCAGGTCCTCTTTCTGCGTGGAATATCCAACCTGTCCTTTTGGGTTGACGTTGCGCCAATGGCTGATCCTCCCTGAGGGCCAAACTTGGATGTCTGCACCGAAGCATCACTGGTCTCCACATCCTGGCCAACAGATTCTGATCCTAAAAGCTGTAATAAATGTATCAAGTGTGTACACTTCTCAATAGGCACAATCAATGATGTATCTCTTTTCCCTCCCGTGGTATGAATAGCCCATATCTGATCCCAGAGCGAAGGCGGGAAGCCTTTGACTTATAGGTCCAGGAAGCTCCTGATGCCAATTCTGAAGAACGGTGTGGCCCAAAGAGGGACATTGGTAAATCTGCCAAGGGCACAGAAGTGGCGTGGACCTAGCCATGAAGCGGTGCGGTAGTCTGAGAACTTGCCAGGCATGGGATCCTCTGCTCCGCGAGTAAAGACTCCTTGTATGGAGCATAAGTCTTCTTCCTGGCCATCTGTATCCCAAATCTCTCCTTATTAGGGATCTTGTTGCCCATGGCAAGCTCTATCCTCCTTGGATCTGTCTCCTGTGCTACCTACGTCGCGTTGAACGTCTCAAGGCACAGTCCCTTACTAGGGGCAATGGTCTTCTAGGAGCAATGCTTCTAGTGAAGTTCGAACTATATGGAGGAGGAGGAGGAGGAGGAGGAGGCTTAGAATAGAAAATAGATTTTTTATCGTCCACGGAGACCAATTGGTCTATGGGACCTGAAAAAGAGAGCAGCAAGCCGATTACTATTAGGATTAAAACAAACGTCTATTTGAAATCAACAATACTATGGATTCCATAATACTATGGATTCCATAACATTCTGGCAACAGTACTATGGATTCCTTATAACATCCTTAGCAACATTTGAAATCAACAATACTATGGATTCAATCAACAATACTATAGATTCCATAACATCCTGACAACATATTCCTACATTTTGAAGATTTAGATCTTGAAGGGTCATGCTAGACATACCTGATAAAATACATAAACCATTATGAAGCAAGTAAGAGAAAAATAAGGAAGGGTCGTGCTAGATATACCTGATAAAATACATAACCCATTATGAAGCAAGTAAGAGAAAAATAAGGAATATGGCTGCAAGCATTTTGGATATGGAAAATAAAATAGATTAATTGCCTTTTGGATCAGGATGATAAGGCCACTGAATTGTCCAGGAACTGCAATGAAGGGAAATCTAGCCGAACTCGATAACTTTCATTACTTCATCTACACGTATCATGTCCTTCTGATCATTCTTTCCAATAAAATAAGCATTGTACCATAAGCATCAGCAAGCCCCTAGTATAGATCCCTGATTCTTACAAACTATCTACCTGTGCGTCTACTGTGCCATGCAAGTAGAAAGTAAAAGAAGCGGTATGTATGTTTGATAAACCTTCTCACAAAAAGTTCTTGTCCATTGTAATTCTTTCTGCCACTGAACCGCTGCAATAAGCTTGACTGAAATATCCAATATGTAGCACAATAACAGGGGGTTACTTTTTTATTTCCATACGCTTTTTCCGCATGGTTTTTCCATGATTTTGTTGTTGTATTTGTTGAGGTGTACTAAATAATATTTCTAGAGTGCATCGTTTTTTGACTATTGATTTTTTGTTGGCAAAAGAAATCCAGCAGTTATTGTCAGTTGTTGTCTTTTCTCAATGTGATGTTGCATGAATATTGCATGTGCTTTGCACCAAACCACATACCTTGTATGTGCTTTGCATCAAGCCACATACCTTTCCCGTGCCCTGTGAAGTCTTGATGTCTCATTGGATTCTTTTTGACATGAAGGATATTGGAACCAAATCGTAGCTTATGACAAAGGTAATAATTTCTGGCTTCTCTATTATGGTGGATAATGGTTTTCTATTGATCTTTGGGGTTTTCTAAGGTTTGGTTCTACAATACACCTCCCCTTCTGATAATGGTTTTTTATTGACTTTGGGGTTTTCTAAGGTTTGGTTCTACAATACAGCTCCCCTTCTGAACCTATTCCTCTTTCTGCTTCCTCAATGCAAAGTTGTGGTTTATGCCTGCTGTGTTTCTGTATCATGCGATGCTACTACCCTCGGTTCGAATATCTGATAACAATTTCAAATCATTTGGGGGTTTTCTAGCATGTTTATTCTTGAGATTCATAACAATCCGTTTGATGGAAGTATTACTTCTGATATTGGCAATGCTCAGAGTTTGCAGTCTCTCAAAGTTTACAATGACCTCCTGCTCAAATTGGTCAGGTTCAGAAGCGGGGTTTGAGATGAAGCCGAATTTGTTATTGCGGTGTTCTCATGTCATACCATAATGTTAAGAAAAAGCCTGTAAAACAAAACAGAGCTCCATCTCTCTTCTCAGGGTATACCTTTGCCATAGTTATTTCATTAGCTATCAATAACACTCTTCTTGCTCACGCCATAGCCTTCGTCGCATTTATATGATTAGCTTCATAACAAATTCATGCCAAATATCCTTCTCCTTCATATTAGGGTTACCCCAACCTCCAAGACCACAGCTTCTCGGACCCGTTTGAGAGATGGCAAATCGGTGACAATCTAGCTCGATCCGGTGAGCCTTATGGGACAGATTAGGATGGGTTCGTTCATATATGCACCATTCTCCCCCTGTTATGTTAGTTTAGGGTCAGGGTGTGTTTCTATGAGGGCATGCCGGACCCGACCTGGGCTGATCACGTGCGCCCAAGTCAGGGCATTTTAGAGTGCCTGTTTCTATGAGGCAAGGATCCTGGCTCTGTTGGGATAACCTGCAACGAACTGTTGCTTCAAGAACAGGCCTGTAGAAGAAGAGAAGAGATCCTGGTGCAAGCTGATCTCACCGGCGGCAGCCTGGCCAGGGTCGCTCAAAAGGGTATCCCCCCCTTCTGGAACCCCAGGGCGATTCCTGGGCCACATACGCACCAAGGTCGGGTCACAGACAGCATGGGAACGGGTTTTCTTGCGCCCTGGCTTCGAAGTCCAAGGCATTTTTGGGCTCGTGGAAACTGGCTCTCAAACCTCTAACCACTACGAGCAAGCCTGGAATAGAGCTTTGAAAACACAGCAAAACTTGGAACTTCGAAACCTAATCCAGATCTTGACTTTTTGATGTTCGTGGCCATATCCATATCTAGTGGCCGTTTCCATGGCTTTTACCCTTTTCCTTCAAAATGGTTGATCACGTCCTCCTCATTCCACCATTAACATTCACATCATTGCAATTTTATGAGTTTATTTTGCCTATAGGCCTAGTCATTGTTAAGGTGTTTTTCTTTTTTATGCGTAGTTAAGCACGAGAAGAATGGCGCGAAGCAAACGAGATGCAAACTCATCAGCACAAAGAGGAGTTGTGTAAGCAAAAAACTGTTTTAAGTTGCAAAATAAACATATGGATAAACTCTTTGAATTGTGTCTACAATATCATTACAGATATTGTGTACTTTGTTTATCAATCCCTACACTATCCCCAGGCTGTAGGAATAAAGCGAGCGAATCTCGGCCATTGGATCAAAGCATCTATATCACCTAAAAGATTAAATCTCGACCATCGATCGGATGCTAATCTCGTCCGTCCAATCTAGGATTTTGATACATGACATATATAAGACGAGAAGGGACATTTTAATGGTTAGATTGGATTTTCGAGATAAGGGACAACGTAATGGGCATGCACATGGAAAGATAAGTTTTGTGCCTAACTAAACATGCATTCAAAGAAGAGGACGTTTTGTAAACCTTTCTCTAGGTAATAAGTTATGATTGGTCAATGTTATCACATTCTTGTCCATTGATAATGGCTTTTATAAAGTGGTCCTTTTTTGGCATCCTTCATGCAATATCCTTGTGCATTGAGAAGCTTTAGTCTCTCCCATGTCATTTGTCAAACGCTCCTTGTATAGTAATGACCACATGGGTCATATTATTGTAATATTCTACATATTTTACAACTCGTACCAACCCGAAAAATACGGAGCGGCGCCGCTACGCCCTTTTTCGCCCTTCTTTGTTTCTTCTGGCCTAAGCAGTTGTTTCATCATTCTCTATTTCTTCGCCTTCTCTTTTTCGCCCTTCTTTGTTTCTTTGCCTAAGCGGCTCGGGAGTATCCGTCTGTTCTTCAATATCCTTCTATGTTTTTGTTTAAGCGCCAAGCCAGTATCCTTCTCTGTTCTTTGCCTAAGCGGCTCAGAGGTGAATTTTGTATTTTGCAGGAGTTAAAGATATCTTCTAAGCAAAGAGTTGCCATATTCAAGGATTAGAAGATTCGATCTGCAAGAGGACGAAGATACTCGAGCAAATCTGGAGAGGGATGTTAAAATTGACAAATGTCTTGCAGAATACTAGGAAGATGCAATAAACCCCATGATTTTGTCATTTCAAAAACCGCTACATATCGATTTATTGGAGCTTCTTGTTGGAGCAGAAGCAGGTGGAGAGACAGGCAGAAAGTAAAAGCTGATGTTATTTCTTTGCGGGTAGCAGAAGGAAGCAGGCTCAGCTTCCAGTGCATCGTGTAGATCGGAAGCAGCCTAAAAAACCAGCCTCTTTAATCAAATAAAATGTGCCGCATGATCCTTCTTTTGATTGTAAATGCTTTGAATGCTACCGGAGTTACTGGAGGCTGTGGGATGAATCTCCAGAGCCGTAGCTTCAAAGACAGATTTTGTTTTTAAAGATTCAAATCCCTAGCTTTTCTAAAAAAGGGACTGATTACTATCGATGCGCTGTGTTGCTCCTTTGAATTGCCCGTAGCGTATCTAAACAAACCCTTTCTTTCATCCATAGCAGATCTTCGGCTCTTTTGGCCAATGCAGAGTTCTAAGCAAAGCCAAATCATGCGTTATGCTGGACAAGAGTTTTTATTAAAGATTCATAACTTCTGGCCAGAGCCAGTACTCCTAAACCTGAGATTCCAAGCAGACACCATAGCCATTGTAGGCGGGAGGTACAATTTTATTCGTAATATGACCCATGTGGTCATTACGTAAGGGAATCTCTATGTCTCAGGAATCGTGCCTCGGAATATTCCTCGGCGGCTCCGCCAGCCTCGGCGGCGACTGGCGAGTGCGTCGCCT
>JAANSK020183990.1:0-14729 GCA_011763485.2 Isoetes engelmannii
TCAGAGAAGTCAGGTCTGTTACCAGATCTCGCGCTTAAGGCAATTTGTTTAAATGAAAAACCCTGTTCATAGCCATAAAAAGAAGTTCCTCTGGTCATTTCACCGGGAGTGAGCTGCTCGAGGACTGCAGCTTACAGAATTAGGTCTTACCCTAATCGTCAAGGAGGAAAAATGTGATATTCAACCTATCATTACACCATGGCTTATAATATTAATTAATTTTTCCAGCAAACCAAACCTTTTGAATTCAAAAATTTCCTTTAACACAAGAATATGCTTTATCATGCAGATCCATGAGAAGTATATTTCCAAACCCTCAGTCATATGTTAAAATTGAGCTAAGTTCCACATGATAGATAGTCGTATCATCTTAAGCCATGCATGACTATTAGCTCCAATTGCATTGAGCCCTAAATTTTAGCTTCTAGCTTAAAAAACCTTTTGTATTCAAAAAGTTCATTCAAAACAGGAATATGCTTTACCATGGATGTGATTGAGAAGTATATTCTCAAACACTCTATCAAATACTAAAATTGCACTAAGTCCCAGATGGACCATTGACAAAGTAAGATAGTTCTACTATCGTAAGCCATACATGACTATTAGCTCCAATTGCACTGAGCCCTAAATAATATAATAAAAAAAAGCCTTCCTCCAACCGTGGAGATATGGCTTAGCCCACATTGATTTTAACAGCATGTGACTACAGGGTTGGTTAACCCTGCTGCCACAGCAGGGGTTAAGCCATACCCATGTATCAGAAAATCATGTATATTCATAGGCAAGATCATTCTTGAGCCTAACTGAGAGCATGCTGAAGAACTGTAATATCGTATTTCAGTCCAGGAAAATTCATGCCACTGATGTACTTGTATACCTTATTTTTCAGACCCTTCCTGTCAAAACCGTTCATCACAAAGATTTCTATGATGTTCTTGATGTCTTTTGCAGCAGCAAAAGGACAAGTGTTGATGTACAGGTAAGGAAGTATTTGTGAAATGATGACGTTTCTTGCTTGAAAGTATGGCCTGCAGCTTGCTGCATGGATATACTTTAAAGCTTCAAAAGGGAGAATGTCCCTCTTGTCGAATTTCACTGTTTCATATATACCATTGGCCTTACTGAAAATTTCTAAGGTCATATTTAAGAAATTCCCTTTGTAACCATAGTGTGCTTCTGGGTCATCAGGAAATCTGAATTTTGTTTCTTCTTTGATCCCAACAAATCTCATATCATAGATGCTGAGATCTTCAGTAGAACTTTGAGTCAGTTCACTTAGGAATTTTCTGATGATTGGGCAATTGAGAGCTAGAAGATCATCAATATATCTGTAGACAAATCTAAAGAGACTAGTCTCAGTATATCTACCTTGTTTGGCCAGCCCATGGACAAATTTAGCTTCAAACCATGCAAGATACAGGTTACACCAACAAGGGCTACATGAGAACCCCATTGGTATGCCACATATTTGTAGCCATGTATCCTGTCCCCTCATTATAAAACAGTTGGTTAGCAGCCAAATATTAGCTCTAATGCACGTTTCCATATCCAACAAAGACCAACACTTGCTCTTAGGATCAACTTTGAACCACTTGGCAATAAAATGGTCCTCCTGGTCATTTTTAATCCACAGCTTGTTATTGTAATGCTGGCTTTTCATAAATTTCCAAGTGTCTTTGATAATACAAGAGATAACCTGGCATATACCAGAGTCCCCTGCTAGAGGTATGCACTCATAGCATCTGGTTATGTCAGCTACAAACAATTCATTGATCTCATTTGGAAGATTGAGGGCGACATCATAAATGGATTGAATAATCCAACAGGGATTAACTTTACCAGGAAACAAGTTGCAGAATTGCTCACATGTTTTTCTGGCGATATCAGGCCACAGTTCTACTATCATATTAAGTGTAGCAGTGATCACGTTAGAAAATCTGGTGTACACCATGCCATGAGCATTAGTGATCCATCTGAAGTCTTTTTTGTGGGCTTTATAGATGCCCAATAGGTATGGTAATCTTTCACACTCAAAATCCGTGTAAGGGAGGATCTGAATCATCTCTCTTTTAGCTTTCCATATGATTGCAACTTGGTCGGTTTCTATATGTCTGAAGTCTTTGCTCATAAGCCTCTTTTTTGCCATTTCTCTCACATACCGTGGACATATGAAAGAGGGGTTATTTGTGGCTTTGTCCACACCCGAAATGTAAAAATGTTTGTTCAACCACATGATACTGTTGATTACATCTGGATCGTTTAGTGGAAATTTTCTGGTATTGTCTCTTTTGAAACCATCCTTGATTTTAATAGTAGCAGACCGAATGGTCTTGTCTACAATTCTGTCAATATCAGAATCCTCAATGTATGGGTGTGCAAATCTATGCAAGTCAAACATCCTGTTAATGTTGTCATTGATCATTTTACTGAATTCGGTCCATTCAAGACTTTTGTCAGGGATATGGTTAAGTCCCAGAGCCAGCATATTTCTGGTCTGCTTATTTCTCACTACACTGCAATCAGTGGTCCGGATGTGCCCAACATTTGGGTCAATAAACCTTCTAAGTTCAGGAATACTGCATGGGCAACTCCCTTCTTTTTCCTGTGCAAAAATATCGAAGGGTTTGTATAAGATATCATTCAATTTCTCGATATACCGCCATGAAAACATGGTATTGTCCATGATATCATGCCCAATATCCTTTAGCACTTCAATAGTGGCTTGGTGAATTATTTTAGGTAAACATATTTTGTCCAGAATTTTGGACAGAAAATGGCAATGGACAATCTTCTTTGTTTGTTTGGGAGCTTCATCTCTCAAATGTATCCTTCCTAGGGCATCTTTATGTAAGACTTTTGAGATCTGCAGTACAGACCGATATTTAGCTAAAAGGTTATTCAAGAATGGGTCAGGGGTACTTAAACCTTTACAAGAAGCCTAAGGTTGGCCAAGATGTCAAGTGAATCAGTCCACACCAAAGATATTGGATATGCAACTAGAAAGTTCGCAAGGGACCAGAGACATGCATAAATTAATGCATCCTCCAGAATAGAACGTTATCCAAATAGGATTAACTATTCCATGCCATAGTGTTACCCAAATAGGATATACCACTTAGTAGTATTAGCATAGTATGGTCAATTTAAATTGCAACATACAAAGATATCATCATGAATTTATAACCATTTACATAATAAAACCCTATTACGTGTAGCATAATGCAAGACATGAAATATCTCAATCAAAATGTACCTTATTTGTCATATATCAGCACCTGAGCCGTACTGTTCTTCATAGGTTGATCCTCCTTCTTCTTATCTTTTGTGACCGAATGGCCAATATTTCCTGGTGTTCCAATAGCTTCTATGTTGCTGCCATCAGAGTTTAGAGATACACATGGTGTAGCAGGCAGCTTCGTGATCCTTGGTGGTTCATTGATGGTCACTTTAGACCCACTTGATCTGGAAGAGTACCGTTGTTTCCCAGATCTGTGGCTGTTGTTGCTTGCTGAACTATAAGCTTCCTTCAAGAAATCAACATTCTTGAGTGTCTTTTCACAGATATCCACAGCCGGAATATGTGGGAATGATAGTTTAAGATCTCCCCTCGGATTATTGACCATGATCATAGTCATATTAATCATGATTTTACGTACCTCTAAGTATCCAATAAAAGCCGCAACTCCAGGTTTGAGAGTTGTCTTTAAACAATTTCTGAAAGCCACCATTTGTCCAGCATAGGACATGTTCGGGTACAAGATATTCAGGTTGTTTAACATGTACCAAACCGCTTGATCAAACCAGATCATGCTTTCATTGCATTGATTCGGGTTATGCTTATACTGCTTGTTGGATTTACCCTTGTTCTTATCCTCACAAATGCATTTAAAGTAAGGGCACATTGTGCGCCAAATCCTTTTCAGGTAGAAATCATCCCTTTTAATGTTCACATATGCCATGTGCCCTTTCTGTTCAAGAGCAAGAAGGTCACTCTTAGTACACTTATTGTCAAAAAACCTGTTATTTACTTCCAACTTGACTTTCATTTTTTTCATGCGTTCCATTCTGCAAGCTCGGGCTTTGGCATCCCTAGCCACTTCATCACCTATGTCCCCAAGTATTTTCCAAGCTTCTTCACTAATGGGTGCAAGTGCCCCAAAATTTTTTGTTCTCCATATTGCCTGATTGCATAATAGCCCTTGACTTTCAACCAACCTCCTAGGAATAATGGCAAACTTGGAACAATTCCTAAGAGTTAGTTTGAAGTCCACATCGACCTTATTGGCCTTAGATATATTAGAAGGCCCAAGTGCAGCTTTATCATCCTCAGTCAAAAGGTCCATGCCAAAAGGATCTTCTGTATCACCTGGGGAGCAGCCATTATTGCCAGGTCTGCTCAGCCGAATGGCCTCTTCCTCATTGTCATGTGAATTCCTCAGATCATTGGCATCTTCTAAAGCAGTCACTCCGAGAATGAAGTCTTTAGCAGCTTCATCTTCCAATCTAGTGCATTCATATATTTTTTTTGGAAGGCCATCATATAGAGAAGTAATCAAAACCCATACCTCCTCTTCCTTCTCAGACAGTTTATTAATTTTGGGTAAGAGCAATAGCCATTCAGTAAATCCCAGATGTGTTACAGCAGAGATCTATTCAGGGGTTCTGATAGCCTCTTTTTCCAAGATGAGCTCATGTACCTTCATGTTCTTAATGCAACAGAGAATTGTCTAAACAGCAGCATTAGGACATTTGATTCTGTTTTTGTCATATCCAATGGCAGCAAGTTGCTCGTTCCAAGAGGGGGGAACAATTTCAAACTCCTCTTCATCATCAAAGTTTTCCTGAACAATGTAGTAATAGGTATCCAAAGTTAGTCTCTAAATCAAACTCCAAATAATCTCAAATTTCTGATGCCTAAGCATATATTAGTATCATAGTATTACCAAAATTGCCCCAAGTATAGAACCTAGGCTTACTATAACAGCTCAACACAAAAGAAGACTGTGGTAGACAACACCAGATATCTCTAGTGTAATGAAGTGTCTAAAACAAAGCCGGTTTGACCTAGAAACACCTAGACCAAACATCTACCTCAGTCAATCCTTTGGTAGTATTATCATCTTAGAACTGGACTGAGTTTTTCCAGCCTAATATCTAACCACAGACTTTAGTCCATTATTACCTTATAATTTTTACATTATCCCTCAATCATTTCCAACCCAAAAGAATTTTTCTCATTTCCTTTTTTTTTTTAAAAACCAACGGTCATAAACAGTGTCTTTCAAACATGGTAAATCAAGGAAGTACCGAGAATCTATCAAATACTAGAGATGTTCATTCAACAGCAAGTTTGTTTTAAACTAAAGTATTCATCAGCATAATATTCTCAGTCACGAAATATCCCACAATGTAGTCACTGAAATCCATAGGGACATAAGTATAAAGTGCCATCCTAGCAGCATTTTCATACTATAGATGTAGATTTAATTTAACCCCAGCCAATGTTGAAGTTAGAAGTTCTATATCTCTTTTACTCATTCATGTTATGTGCCCATTGGGTATGTATGCAATGCATGCTTTAAATATTACTGCCAATACACAACATGTGTTGAATGGAAGACTGTTTCCTATTATATGATCATAAAAAATGGTAGTATACCTGAGTTACCCAATGATCGAATAGAAAGACGCCTAACATTCATATGCAACAGAGTTTTCAAAAAACTTTTCCAATTTTTAATTTTTTCAAATAATATACAGCAAGGGTCATAAAGTTTAGCACACTGATACTCCAATTTTAGTGATTATGCCATGCTGTAAACTTTCCAGAGAAGGATATATACCGCTTACCAATTTATAGGCAGATCCAAACCAAAGTCTCAAAATGGAAGATGGGTCTAAACTGCTCAGCTCTTAAGAGGATACATAGTCAGAACTTATCTTCCTAGTCCTAGCAGCATTACTAAAATCCACATGAACAAGTCTAAGAACTTGAGTGCAGAAATACAAATAAGTAAATCCAGAACCAACTGAACATCAGCTCCAGAATCAATCTTGTCATAAGTTTTAACCCCAGCTTCTTTAAATCCTTGACATCCAAAGCTAACATCTCGTGCAAAATGAAAACAAAGAGAGGGAAATCCCGTACCTGCAGCCAACCAACACAACATTAGCATGAAAATGGTAATGAGTGAGGGGCCAAAAGGTACATTGGGATTTCCAGTTCATCACTGGTCACCCTTTGTTCCCTTTTGCCCAGAATGTTAGAGATAGATGAAAAAGAAATAAAGAAAAACCATGGATTTCAATCATCTTCAGTCCAGTGTTTACAAATGTAATCATTAAAATCCGAATTTATCTGCTTAATCTACAATACTCTGTTTTCCAGAAACTAGATAATATGATCAGCTAAAGGTGAAAAAGCAAATTAACACCCGAGAGTATACAGATTAGTTATTTTAATTATAGAATATCAGAGAATGAGCCTATTCAAAGGCATGGTCCAAAACCATATTCTAAACTCTGCTGAACTAATATGTATGAATAGAATATATGATTTCCTTATTCTATCACCAAATCAATCTATTCCCCTTGTAGAGATTCAGTATTTATTATGTGAATAAATACGAAAAAATGAATAAACCTGATTGTACTCAAAGTCCTCATCTCCGTCCTGAGTATCATCAACTCTTTGTGCCGATTGGAAGTCATTGTGGCGTTTCTTGCTAACGCTGCTATTCCCTTTTTGGTATCCACTGTCATTTTTGTTATAGGAATTCTTGTTCTGGCCAAAGGCGGCCCTGAATCCTCTTGCCTCCATTTCACGGTTGCTCAAGAAATCATCAACAATGCAGTCTTCAAACTCCCTCCACAATTCTCTATCTACGAATTCTTCACTGTCGGAGCTGGATGTTTCACATCCATCAGAGTCAAATCCCATCTTCTTAGGCGGCAGCTCTCTTAAACACACCCACCAAACAAAGCAAATGCAATAATCAGAGAAGTCAGGTCTGTTACCAGATCTCGCGCTTAAGGCAATTTGTTTAAATGAAAAACCCTGTTCATAGCCATAGAAAGAAGTTCCTCTGGTCATTTCACTGGGAGTGAGCTGCTCGAGGAATGCAGCTTACAGAATTAGGTCTTACCCTAATCGTCAAGGAGGAAAAACGTGATATTCAAGCTATCATTACACCATGGCTTATAATATTAATTATTTTTTCCAGCAAACCAAACCTTTTGCATTCAAAAAATTCCTTCAACACAAGAATATGCTTTATCATGCAGATCCATGAGAAGTATATTCCCAAACCCTCAGTCATATGTTAAAATTGAGCTAAGTTCCACATGGACTATTGACTATGTTAGATAGTCGTATCATCTTAAGCCATGCATGACTATTAGCTCCAATTGCATTGAGCCCTAAATTTTAGCTTCCAGCTTAAAAAACCTTTTGTATTCAAAAAGTTCATTCAAAACAAGAATATGCTACCATGGATGTGATTGAGAAGTATATTCTCAAACACTTTATCAAATACTAAAATTGCACTAAGTCCCAGATGGACCATTGACAAAGTAAGATAGTTCTACTATCGTAAGCCATACATGACTATTAGCTCCAATTGCACTGAGCCCTAAATAATATAATAAAAAAAATATATATATTTGCAGGGTATCAATAGCAGCATTAAAAGAGACAGACTTAAGGTGTGTCTAACTGCCCTTTGCCCTGATATTCTTTTTATTCAGGAACACAAAATTCATGACTTTGGTCATGAATCTATCATTTCCAGATCCATGCCCCATGATTACAGGGTATGGTCTATTCCTGCTAACAACTCTTCTGCAGGTATAGCCATTGTTTGGAAGAAATCTCTGGATATCTCAGATGAGTATATGGTCAATGATAATGAAGGCAGATGGCAGATTCTCTGCTGCACTCTTATGAAGACCAGAGTTATTTTTGTTAATATTTATGCTTATAATGACCCAAGCGACAGGATCAGAATTTGGAACAGGCTGAAATGCAGTATTGACAGCTTAGACTTTGAAGAGTGCATCCTTGGTGGGGACCTGAACATGGTCACCAATGAATACATGAAGAACAGGAACTTCAGGCCCCTGCTTCCTCAAGAAAAGAATGCCTGGAGTAATTTGATTCTTGCTCACTATCTCTTGCTTACTAGAACCAAGCCAGGTGCCTTCAGTTGGACTGATACGAGAATTGACCCTATTAAATGTCTGCATGTCAGATTTTACCTTTCTGAAGGCTTATGGAACTGCAGTAATAGAGTGGAGAATCTTGAAGGCTACACCCTATCTGATCACTTCCCCCAGCAGCTGATTATTTCTGCTGCCCAGCAAAATAGCAAGAGGAAATCATATTTCAAGCTTAACACTACCCTCCTTGATCAGGATGACTTCATGGATCAGCTCCAACAGGTGATTGACAGATTCCCCAAACTGACTGGAGAAGATGGATGGATATTCTGGTGGGTGACAGTTTCGAAAGCCATCAAGAATGGGGAAAAAAGATTCACTATCAAAAGTTAGCTCATTTGAATCTTCTCAGAGACTCTCTCCCCCAGGCTTCCCCTGCTCAGCAAGATATCAGGATTGAAATAGAGAGGGAAGAATTAAGGATTGCCAGGGGTTGGAAGTTGAAGGCAAAGATTAAAGAAATTAAGGAAGATGAGAGATGCAATTCTAAATACTTCTTTGTAAAGGCCAAGGGCAGGAACAAAAGAAATCACATTTTTGAGATAAAGGTTGGCGAGGATTTTATTTCTAATGAGGATGAGATCAAAGCAGCTACTTCCAATCACTTCATCAATATCATGGGTACCAACTCGGATAGTGATCATCAAACTATGGACAACTTCATCAATCTCAATCCTAAAGTCACGATGGAGGACAATAGGGATATTAATAACAGGTTCAACAATCAAGAACTGCACCAAATTCTTAAGGAAATGGAAAATGGTAAGACTTTTGGACCTGATGGCCTTCCAACTGAATTCTTCAAGAAGGCATCGCCCCTTTTAGGAGACTTCATCCCAACATTGCAAACGAATTCAGAAAACAGAAATGTTTGGATGCCAGGATCAATACCAACCTTATTGCTCTCATTCCAAAGGTTGACATGCCAGCTGTCTTTTCTGATTATAGGCCTATCTCTCTCACCAATGTGATCTACACTTGTTGTCTTGTCTCGTTGCATTGTCATTTTCGACTATATATTGCGTTCTCTAGTGGAGGGAGATTTTGGACCATTGGAGTCCAGAATATTCCCCCTCCGATTCCACATCCAAGGCCTAGAACATTTATGATTTAGAAACTCTCGCATGAAGCTAAGGTCTCGATTGGATCCATATGAAGCAATATTTACATTAATATATCAACATATTCACAAACGCAGGTACGTCCACATCATGAAACTTTAAACAAGGATAGCGACATTTGAAAGTGAACTATGCACATGCAATATGAACAGGAAGGTTTCCACACGTCTTCAACTACTCAAGCGGTCTTTTCTTGCTGTAGCTTGCAACCTCGGGATCGTGGTGATGCCTGAGCGCATCCACCTCTCGAAGCTCTCTGAGTAGCAAGCCTCTACAGAGGCTAAGGTGCGCTCGTAGCATTGTGTCCTCAGGATCTACGTCGTGGCTCTCCAAGACCTGTACAGACTCCTCCATACGCTGAAGTGTCTTCCCTAATGCCATGCGCAATTCCTGCACGACATCACACACAAGCCTGACGGATTCCTCTACATCCGCTAGCATCTCCGCCAAGTTGGAGCTCTTGTGTACCATCTCTGAGTCCACAACACTCCTCGCCACAGACTCCGTATCTCCACTACTATCACTTATAACTACAATCTCTCTATCTCCCCTCTCCACCACGTGCACCTGATTCTCATCTGCAATCAAACAGGTACATTGTTAGGTAACACATAAACCAATGCAATCAATCAACAAAGGAGATACCAATTCATATAGCATCGAACTCATAATCATGTATGTCTAAAGGGATAAAAGAGGCATCCGGGTATCTGGAGGGGAGGGATTGACTCCACCTGTAGCATGCACAAACTCATCGTCGATGCTGCCACATGCATCCCCCTCCTCTACATCCTCAAAGTTCTCCACGTCATCCCAAGGTCGGCGCCTCCTCTTCCCAATCCGCTCGATCGGAACAATGCCCGGCTGTGTTCCAAAAAGGGCCATCCGCACATCCTTGTACAAGCAACGCTGCAGAGCCAACATGATCCTTCAAGCCGCCTGCACCCTTTCAAGCGAGGCGTATGCGGTGTTATTAGCCAACACCCACGAGCTAGATAGCCTAAATTTTCCGGTTTGCAGCATGGCTCTCACTGTATGAATGAACGATGCGGTCCTGAATCTGCCTGCGTGGTATTCCAGGTAATGGAAAGCCCTGGACATGATGTTTCCATTGTGCAACATAACAATGTTCTTTATGTCTCCCGTGCCGTAAAGCGCATATAACTCCTTTCCAGCAGTAATTTGCTCAGGGGTGACGTTATGGACATAAACCTAGAAGTGCAATTTACCCATATCCTTAAGGCAGTAGCCTACAATGCCCTCAAAGCAATGTAGCTTGCTGCCGGTCAGGGCTTTGCACAGTATTATGGCACCAGCCGGCCTCGCCTCATTCCAACCTAGGAAGTTTTTTATCCTGACATTTAAACTCGCTGGAGTCTTGGCATTCACTCGCATGACTCGCAAGATCGAGGGAAGACCCTTGCTCCTGAACCACGACTCCAGCCTTACAGTTCTCCTTCAAAAACACCACCATTCTGTCAAATAAAGAGATGGGCACATCTGCCCCTCCAAAGACGATTGTGACAGACACATCAATTAAACTGGGCACATACACAACCTCCTGCCCAAATCCACCAGCCAGATCCTCTCCCACATGCTCAGCAAACATCGTGGGCGTCTTCCTTCCCCTCCCTCTACCTCTCTTTCCTGCACTCCCTCTCTTCACATACACTCTACCTGCACCCTCGTCCTCTGCCATGGGAGCATCAGTAGTCTGAAATCTGACTTGCTTCCCCCTGCCTCTCCCAGCAGAGCCACCGCGCCCCCTGCCTCTTTTTCCACCACGCTCAGTGCTGCCTCCTCCCCTTGGCTGTGGAAACGGCATAGATCCCTGGTCCTCATAAATCTCGGGTAGCTTCACTCCCTCAACGCATGCAGGCAGCTCTGTGCTCCCAACAGATTTCGGGGGCCGCTGCTCCAGGCTAGCATCCCCCACGGCTTTCTGCACGTCCGCGCTTCCAACAGATGTTGGGGAGCTCTGCTGCAGCCCCACATAGCCCATCGACATGGGCATCACTATGCCAAGACCAGACCTCGGATGGTTCTGCTCCAGCTTGACACCACCCACGAATTTGGGCATGCCTGTGCCCCCCACAGATGGCCGATGACTCTCTTGCATCGAATTTGGGCATGACTGTGCTACAACCCCAATGGAATTTGGCACCTGTGTGCCCGCAACAGAGGCCGGGTGGGCCTCTTCGCCTCCCTCGTAACCACTCGAATAAGTCCTCCTGCCATCCGGCCCTTCCCAGCAGATAGAAACATCCGCCATGTTTGTTCCCGGAGCTGCCCCGGTGACTTCCACACCTCCAACTCCTTGTTTCCCCTTTCTTCGCTCACCCTTCACACTACTCTCCGCAGCAATTCCCTGGCAATCCAAACAGTGGAACATGCTCCTTCCCTCCGCATCCTTGCAATTCCTGTAAGGAATCAGGTCTAACATACGCCTGGGTAAGGCCATTTTATACACTCTGACCTTCAATCTCGCTGCTCTCCTGAGGTTCATCCTCATCAAACACTAACTACAAGCGAAACGAAATTCAGAGATGGATAGGACGCTAACTTGCAAAATCATCCATGGTGACCAGCAGCTCCTGAGCGACGTCCCTGTTCCTCCCGCTTTGGACGGCATGCAGGCCTGCCACTGATCCAGGAAAACCAAAGCCAGGTGCTACTCCAGTCCTGCCAATTCCGGACCACTACAAAGAGGAACACCATCTCTTCGTGCACAGAAGCCCACATATAGAATTTACAGACATCTAAACGCGGGCAAGCTGCTCAATTTGCCCTCCACATACGGTTCCCCATACATACACCTGGCCAAATCTTACTCCCAACCTTCATCCTGACCTGCTTCCGCAATACGAAACTAATAAGGGAACAATATCTCACCAATGTGATCTACAAGCTTTTTGCTGCCACTATTGCTGCTAGATTGAAGCCTATCCTTGACAGAATCATTAGCTCCTCTCAGTCAGCTTATCTCAAAGACATATTCATCCTGGATAATGTGATCACTGCAATCCTTGGTCTGAACTGGGCAAAAGAGACTAAGCATGGATGTTGGCCTTCTCAAGCTTGACATCACAAAGGTGTTTGACACTGTAAGTTGGCTTTTTCAATTTAAATGTTGTCATGCCCTTGGTTTCTCTGATGAATCCATCTACATGTTCAAAGCCATTCTCTTTAAGATCCTCTGTTTTGATTAATGGGGAATGCAACCCCTTCTTCCCTTTGAAAAGGGGAGTTAAACAAGGCTGCCCTTTGGCTCCTTTTCTTTTCTTGATCATTATGGAAGCTCTTCATGGCAAGCTTGATGCTGCCAAGAATACTAATCTGATCCAGGGTCTCTCTCTTCCCTAGAATGATGAGCTGGATCAAATCCTTAATGGTCATTTTGCAGATGATACTTTCCTTCTTACTTCCTTGGACCCTCAATCCATCACAGGAGCACAGACTATTTTGGAGGAGTTTGGTGCTGCATCAGGATGTAAAATCAACCCAAATCAAAAGTCCTGACCAGGTAAAAGGAGAGCAGACAGCTGCTCTCCTGGGCTGTAAGTATGGCCCTCCTACTTCTATTTCTAAAATTTTAGGTATTCCTTATGCTATCAAGTGTAGCCCCTCTGACATTTGGGAGGGCATTATCGAGAAATTCCAAAGGAAGGTAGATGGCCTTAACTCCAAATACCTCTCCAAGAATGGAAGAGCTGTTATTGCAAATTTCGTTATCTCCTCCTCCCAGGTCTATCAGTCTTCCATCATTTTGGCTCCTAAGAAGGTCTCCTCTAAGCTTCAGAGTATAATTGGCAGATTCATTGCCTGTGGCCAAAATAGAAGATGTTGGACCCCAGGCTCTATGACTGAAAGTTGTAAGAAGAAGAAATTTGGAGGTCTGGGAGTCATGAATATTTACTTGTAGGGTCATGCTTTGACAGCCAAATACTTCTACAAAGCTGCTAACAACCTGATCAAGCATCCAATCTCTATTTTAATCAGGCATTCCTCAGCAAGTGTCACCCCTATGGTTGGAGCCAGCTCAAGTTGAGTCTTCCTCATTCCATCTACTTTCCCTTCACTGTCCCTGGCTCTACACCAGGCATCCCCAAGAAATGGATTAAAGCTTGGTGGGAGGTAAAGGGTATGCTCACTTGGAAAGAGGGTCTGTCAAGAGACCAAACTATTTTTTGGAATCCTGCCCTGCTCACTAATTATCCTAGTCTTTGCCTTGCCTGCCACTTCCCTGATCAAGTGAGGATATGGAATAGTAGGGGAATGGTCTTATCAGTGACATGTTCCATAATGATCAGATCATCCCCTTTGACCAGTCTACCCTTGCAGATGAGGATGACAGGTGTCAGCAGCTGTATCACAATATCTGTATCAATTTAAGTAATGGCATCTGGGCGAATGAAGATTTCTATTGGAATCATAATGGCAGGGATGGTTACACTGTAAGAAAAGGTTACAGGTACTTGATGCATGATCAGTGTATCACCGTTCATGTAAAATGGGACACTAATCCTGACAGATGCATCAGAAACTTTATCTTCATGTGGGACAGTCCCATCCAGCCCAAGATAAAGGCTTTCATGTGGCAGTTGTGGCATAAGGCTTTAGCTACAAACAAGAAGTGCTACAAATTAAATATGAGCCACTCGGATATCTGCATCAGATGTATGGGACACGCTGAAGATGAAGATCATCTTTTCAGATCTTGTATTTGGTCCAAATGGATCCTTGATCTGGCTTCTAGCTTTCTTGAGGTTGATCTTTCTAACATGAGCTCTTTGAACTCCTTCCTCCCTGACAGACCTACAGATTGGAGGATTTATATTCTCCTTTGGAGGACTTGGAAAGAAAGGAATCAATGAAATTACTCATCCAGAAGCGGTTATTAAGCAGATTAAATATGACATTAATTGGATTAATGAAGTTTATGGTTTTAACTAAACTAATGTCATTTGGTTCCATCTTCCACTTTCAGGTATCATCTTCATGCTGGTACGACGAATTCAGTGGAATAAGATCAGTCCCAGTGCAAATAGTGCATGGATCAAGCTATTCGGCTCTCCCAACCCGTACGAACACATAATTCTCTGCCAATGTAACTGTTGCTGTGAAGATTTTTAGAAGACCAGATCCCTATTATGCAAAGCCAAGGACAGAAGGGAAGATTTAATATGGCAAAAGCTGAATCATGCCTCTGCCTTTGCTGTTCCCTTAGCATGGTAGTCAAAGGAAAGGGCAGGAAGGATACGACTTCCCATCTTTGATCCTACTTCTAGTTCTTCCTGCCCTGTACGCAGCTCAACTTTGTGGTTGCCAGAATACCCTGTTTGCAGCTCAACTTTGTGTTTACCAGTGCTCTCATATGATTACACCCCTGGA
>JAANSK020184101.1:0-14729 GCA_011763485.2 Isoetes engelmannii
AAACAACCTGGTCCGTAGGATCTTGGATCAAAGATTAGGATCAATCTGGACCGTAGGATCACGACCGTAGGATCTCGAATCAACGATCAAAATCGAGAACAACCTGGACCGTTGGATCGTCTATATATAATTCCCCAACCTGTGTGCACCGTAGGATATATCCCATACAACGTGAGCCATGGATCTCGCATCAACGGTCAAGATAGTCCGGTCTCTATAAGAACATATATATGGTAGATAAGAGATAGAGAGTCATATGGGGTATGATAGCTTTGTGTCTTGCATGACTATTTTACCTCCATTTCGCGACATAAAGACTCGGCACTACACTTTACTTAAGTGCTTAGAGCCATGGATGTAGTCACAACAACGAGTGTAGATTTTGGCACTACTTTCTCACAAATTGCATGGAATACTAAGGATGGTTTATGCTTTTGAGGAAAATTGCACCGAAGGGTTGGAACTGGCGGCTACCAAGAAAATACACATTTGATGGTTCACCCAATATTACCATGGTATGGAATCTGCCTAGAAAACTATCTAGGGCAGTGGATCAACTTTGGCAGTAGAACACTAGAAGAGTTTTACTTTATCAAACTAGAGACCTCTACTACATATGATCATCCATTCTGAAGAGGGTGACTCTAAATTAGTGACAATTAAATTCACTTGAATACATGTTCAAACCTATGGAAGTATGCTTGCCCAATAGCCTTATGGCAGAATACTATTCTTTAAGTACCATCCTCGACTCTAATGTAATTATTTTAAGAAACAAGCCGTGCCAGCTAAATTAATGCATCATATACCGAGGTGGAGAAAACTTAAAAAGACCTGTTAAAATTAGCTCCCTTTGCTTAATGGTAGATAATGGTGAGTAAAGAATGGGGCCACGAAAAATATACTTCCACACCATTCTTCACCACTTTCCATCTAATTCTTTGCCCCAAGCTTGCCACACTGCTAGTTAATGAGTTTTTTCCTTTATGGTTTTTCCTTTGCCAAATTACTCACTCTTTAAGCTGTGAGTCTCAGATTTTCTCCTCTAGCTATTGATTTAGAAGACGAAGAGTATGCTCTCCATCTAAAGTGAAATTTCTCACTCTTTAAAATGTGAGTCTCACATTTTCCCCTCTAGCTATTCGATTTACAAGAATAAAAGAATATGTTCGCCATCTAAAGCAAGGGCAAATAAATAGAGAAGTTAGAGAAATAGCGGTGTTGAGAAGTCCATGATGGCTTGGCTATTGCAAAGAAGATTTTGCAAGATGGATTTGATGATAAAGGGGCAACACAAATGCCAAATAGGAAATCCAAGAAAAACTCCATTGAATTATTGTGCTAAGACAAATGCCTAAGCAGAATTGGAGAAGAGCTCCAATTGCCAGATAAGGGACCTCCCTTCAAGTACAAAACTACAAAATATTTGGTTATGCTTGCTTAAATTTTCAAATAAATATAATGTTTCGATTCCCTTTAGAAGCAATTGGAGAATCAGTGTATTACTGCAATCAAGACATATAAACACATTAGATCTTCGAAAACTTGAAAGCAGCTCAGAATCGGGCATAGTGGCAAGACTAGCCAGACAAAATAAGAGCAGGGCCATTCCACTTTGAAAAGATCTCCTTAGATCCTTTGAGTGATTAGATTTTACTTCAACGAATTTGAGATCCATAGCTTTTGATTTTGTTGCGGGAGCTTTGCTTTCAAAAGAAGAAAGGACAGTAAGTTCTGTTTCTTTGTTTCTGCTGCTATAAGTGGTGAGATTGTCTTTTTTTTTCTTTTTTTATTGAAGGCCGATATAAGTGGTGAGATTGTCTCTCATAGAATAATGCAAGTAGAATGTTGCTTGTCTGGGCAAAGCCACTAAACATGTAGACAGATGTTGTGTGCATCGATTAGAATCACAACACAAAGGCAAGCAAAACTACAAAGTTTATGTAGTAGATATTATCCCACTCTACTTACAAAAATGTTACAGCACAATTTCAAGATTGATTAATGGAATGTTAATGTCCATAGAAAGCCACGGACTGAGAAAGAAAAAACGACCATCGTCCTCTTCGACCATTGTTTCATCCATGGATGATCCACCCTACAATAGAAATTCTTTCAAAACCAAGAGTGCAAAAGATGGAACAAAAGATGCATGACTCATCTGAATTCCTTCTTCAAATCTCAACCATTCATCTTCACACCATGGAATCTTCAATAATGTGTCCTTCCAGATCATCTCTAACTCATCATATTCCAACCATTGCAAAGGCTTTAATACTACTTCAAGCTCATTAAGTGCATGTGCCCACAGAAAAATATACAATATCTTTTCCAACTTCAATAGAGACTCATCAAATATATATTACATATCACAATTTAGTGCAAAATGTCAAGACGTGAACAGATAACCTGCTATAATAGCTCACAGATTGGCTGATGCTCCAAATCATTCTTGTTTCCTAGTTCTAGCCCTAGTTCTAGTTTGTCTTTAGTCCCTGCTCCCGAGGTCGCATCTAGTCCAATTCATGCATTACCTTTTGCCTCTAATCTAGGCTCCATTTATGCCTTTGTCCCTTTTTCGATTCCATTTCTAGCTTCTATTTTTTATCCTGACCTTGATTTTGCTTCCATTCATGATTTGGTCCCTGATCTCAATCCTCTCTATGGTTTTGATCTTGATTCTATTTTTGTTCATGTTCCTAATCCTATTATGGCTCTGACTCTTGCTTTTGTCCCCGCATCTATTATTCCAGTTTTGTCTATACCAGACCCTATTCCAATCTCAAATCTACCGCATGTATGGCCTGTGCCGATTCCTTTGTCCAAACTATGTCCTCAATTTAGTGTCGCAAAGATATCTCTGCAGGAGTTATCAAGCCTAGTTCAGTATTTGAAATCCAAGTTTGACGCTTTATTTATATTAGTGATTTATATTACATGTAGAGAACTTATATGAATATATACAGCAACATTAAGGAAATAACAAATCTTAGCTGCATTCTCAATCCTCTAGAACCTTAACGCTCAAATCCTCTAGAGGGCGAGTCAAAAAGAGATGCCCACAACTTATAATAAACGAAATTACTTGCGACTTCATAAGAAATGTTTCAGATAAAAACTTTTAGAATGCCATCATAAAAGTTCAGATTTTAAGCATAACCTAAGGTAAATTCTAGTGGGTTGACCTGCACCAAACTGAAGATGGTCTTCAGCTCGTCTCGTCCAAGTCAGATTCAGTGTGGTCCATAAACTGCAACATGAGTTTGGAAGTGATATCAAATGCTCTTCCCATTTCGCAGCAAAGATCTGTTTGAGACAGAGGTTGTTCAACCACCAGATGTCTTCATTTTCTAGCACAATTTCTATGGCAGTTTGAGCTAGAATCTCCTCTTCCAGGTTGTCATTTTTTCTTCAATCTAGCTTCGCGTCCATTTGGCCAGGATAGGCTTTGGCTCCAATCCAGATGGGATGGCCATTTCATGATGATTGTAGACGAACTCTATCAGCATTAACATCAACATTAGCCAAAGAAAGTTAATAGAATGCAAAAAAACCATAATAACTTTCAAGTGAATCCAATGTGGATCATACGCCAAGGGCAGAGAATTATGGTGAGTTCTATTTCTATGTTTCCATATTGCCCAAAGAGCTAGAGTTCTTAAGGTGTCAAAAATGAAAGCATTGGGAAAGTGGAGAAATTACACGTTGAAGAACCAATGGTGGCACTACAAAGGTTTCTTGTCCAGGTCCAGAATGGAGTGAGCCTTGAGCATTGGAGTATATAAGAGTTGGTTTCAATCTGTTTTCTGGGTACAGTAGGATTTATGGCAATTTCGTTGGAGCATCACCAACCTATCGAGGACTTCAGATCTAGAGGATCATTGACTTATAAAGTTTGGAAACTTTGTACTGCTTCTTGTTTTCACAACTCCGGGATAGAAATCCTGAGGTATTACTCCATCCTTCTAATGCCTGCATGATAGCAACATAGAACCTCCTATTAGTGAGAGAACGTTAAATCTTTTGGGAGATATGATCCCATATCAGCCAGTGATCACCCTCTACAAGATTTGAGATGATGTTTAGACCAGCTGAGCTCCATTCTTTATCCTTCCTAATGCTTGAGAGCTAGACAACCTGTTTCATTTAGCTGCAAATTGTGATGCCAAAAAGAATGAAAAGTCTTAACTTACTTCATTAATTTCATCAGCATGGAAGCAGTGAGACACTTCATTCCAAGCATCAAAAATATGCCTCATAACCATGGAGGTATGTGGAGCTGCATTGAGTTAGTAGAAGACCGAGTCAGGGAGTTGATGATGAATGAGGCTGCTGCCTACTGGCTTGGTCTTTTCAAGCCAATATCTTATAAAGGACAAGACTAGAAAGCCATGTTTCTTGGCTATTGCATCAATGTGGAGTTTCTTGGCTATTGCATCACTTTTGAGAGAGTTCCTATGCACCCAGCTAAAGTCTGTACTATTTTGGATTAGTGGGCACTTTCTTCGATTTGAGATGTCCAGTGCTTTTTTGAATTTGCCAATTTTAATGATGGTTTATTCTAAACTGTTCAAAGATCGTCCTTCCTTTGTCACGTCTCACTACGAAGGATGCACCCAAAAGATACATGAACAACATGTTACCACTCTTTTATCATGAATTGGATTCCCAAATATGTCATTTCACATGGTTTTGAGATTCCCTAAGATTCCCTACCACCACCATAGCTCAAGTGGGATACTATATGCCCATCTTCCAATCATGTATCTAGTCTAACTACCATGGATGTTTCTTACTATATATCGGCTCAAATAATCTTCCAATTTAATATGATTCGATTTAACATCATTCTCTACTTATCCAATCCTTCAGTTGTTTTGTTCTGCTTAACACTCCCTTGTGACAATTCTAAAAACCTTTTCAAGATTCTCCAAACACCATCCCAATCATAATCTAGCAACTTTTGGGACCAAATTACCGACAATAAAAGGGTAATGATGCAGAATCATGGCTTTTTCATACATGTCAACACTGCAGCTATGTTACAAGATCCTCATAAATTAAGCAAGAACTTGAATCAGGGATATGCTATCCAAGCATCTCTACCTTAGCCTAAAAAGTTTCTCAATAAATAACTTGTCGTGAATTTGCCCATAGTGTGCTTGATATACACAAGAAGCAAGGCGCTACTCAAAATATGTCAATGATGCACTACTTAGTGGAAAGCTCCTTAGTCTTAACTTCTAAAAAGTTAATCCATTATGATGAAATATCCAAACAAAGCCACATAACATCGCCTCAACAAACACCTAGTTCACCAAACATGATAAGGGAAATCCTTACCTCCATATCATGAAAGTTTTGATTGCCTTGCCTACATCAAGAATACTGCCAAAAGAATTTTGCTAATAGGCCCTACCACTAGACCATCTACCAAGTATAAAGTGTAGAGAATTGCAGTCAATTTAAATAACATACCATAGATTGGCACCTTCGTCGAACTTCTGAGGTATCATCTCTGCACATGTCTATCATAATATGATTAGCATCATCTAACTACTTCAACTTGAATCGGTAATCCACTATGTAAGCAGCCAATAATTTAACCACGTTATGATACCAACGGTTAAGAAAAGAGTACAAAATTTGCTCTTTCTTATAGCAGCACATCATCACACCTGTCGCGCACTTTGTGAGATGTTTTCCTTCTGCATTTATGAGATGATGCTTCCAGAGTGCCCTAATCTGATTTGATAGAACTAGAAGCCTAGTTGTGATCATGGTATCAAGATAAGTGCCATCGACAATTCTTTCACATACAATGATGGTTGCCGATGGAGCAGAAGACAATTCTTTAGGATGCTATACAATAGACAAACATGAAACTAAATCACCTAAACACTAAGAACCTAATAGTAAAAAGCCGATAATAATGACAATGTTCGTTACCTGGCACATCACCTGGCACAGCATGTGCAACCTTCATCTCTGAGAAGGCTCATGTTGAAGAATCATAAAATATGTTGGGTTTACAACATAATATGGTTCTGATTCTGTTCAGAGCTTATTTCATCATGCTCCTCAGTGAGTCTCGTGGTAACTGTATAAAATTGTGGATGATTGAGAAATAACCTGCATCAATGCACGCAGATAAGGAATTGATTAGAAAAAGGATCCAAATAAACTGATAGAAGCTCCTCGACAACCAGAATCGTCCAACGAGATTTCTACAATAAGTTATATCAATGATTAACTTAAATTAAACTAAATCTGTATCAACAATTGCTAACCTTCTGAGGCCTGTTTTACATCCGTATTTTGGGCATAGAGAATCTTGTAACATGGAGAGTGCAGAGTGCATAGCCTTTGCTTGGTAATGGTCTAGTTTTCCGACAATATTATCATAAAAGTCCATAAACTTTCTCCACTTATGAAGGATTGGTTGTATGTTTCAAGGACACTGCCATTTAGCACAGAATTCAGCTATCATGGAGTAAAGCAAGGCATGTC
The DNA here is from genome assembly GCA_011763485.2 of Isoetes engelmannii. Taxonomy (NCBI): domain Eukaryota; kingdom Viridiplantae; phylum Streptophyta; class Lycopodiopsida; order Isoetales; family Isoetaceae; genus Isoetes; species Isoetes engelmannii. The sequence goes on from JAANSK020184101.1 coordinate 6,511, forward strand.
ATTTGAATACCATCCTTAAAAGACTGCATTACTAGTCAACCGGTACAACTTTAATCCAAGCACATTATTTTTGAGTCATCTCTGAAGAAAATCCCATTTTCTTCTTCTAGCATTTGTGCATTGGCGGCATAGATATTGGACATGAGCACATACCCAGCTGTGCACAAGGAATCCAAATAAGCGATTTGATCAAAGCACTCCCTTCCCACATCAATGTTACTATGCACTTTGCAGGCACTTAACAAAGACGTCCAGCCCATGATATTACTTAGTGTACTAGAGTGAAGTAAGTCTTCTGCCTCGTCGAGACATCCTTCTCGTCCCAAGAGGTCAATCATGCACATATAGTGAAAAATAGTTGGGGTAATGTCATGACATTCCCCCATAGACTTGAAATACCAGCGGCCTAGATCTACTAGGCCTGCTCGACTACATGCAATAAGAATGGTCGTAAATATTATGTCATTTAGTTTTATGTCTTCCTGTTGCATCATTTCAGAATATTGTAGTGCTAGAAAGCCTTTCCCATGCTGTGCATACCCTGCAATCATTGCACCCCATGTCACTATATTTCGACGTGGTAACTTGTGAAAGATTTCTCGTGCCTCCTCTAAACTTCCACAGTTGGCATACATATCAACCAGAGCACTTCCAACAACGGTATCATAGTGAAATCCATTTTTTATTATGCACTCATGAGTGACTCTGCCTTGAATTGTAGCTCCTATACTGCCACAGACTTTTAACATGGGTAAAAATACAGCTAGATTTGGACAGATACCTTCCTCCTGCATTTCTTCATAACTTTCTAGAACCACAAGGCCCTCTCCCTTCTGGGTATGCCCTGCAATTATTGCACCCCACGACACCACATCCCTGACTGGTAGTTTATTAAAAACAGTATGTGCCTCTGCCAAGCTTCCGCCTTTTGTGTACATATCAAGAAGGGTATTCCCCATGACAACACTGTGTTCAAGTTGATTTTTGATAATTTTACCATGGATGAGTCTTCCCTCTTCCAGTTTGCTTATGCTAGCACATGCTTTGAGAGAACACAAGAAGGTGGCTACATTTGGCTGTATTCCTTCATGTTGCAACTTCTGCAAGTATTGTAGAGCTATGAAACCTTCACCTTGCTCCACAAGGCCAGCAATCATTGCATTCCATGAGACCACATTTCCTTTTGGTAAGCTTTCAAATACTTTACAAGCTTCCTCTAGACTTCCGCATCTACTATACATGTGAATTAATGCACTTCCAATGACATCAGTATTAAAAGTACTTTTAATGATCTTGTCATGGATAAGCCTACCATGCGCTATTGCTGGTACATTAGCACATGCTTTTAAAATGCTAACAAATGCAACTGCATCCGAACTCAAGCCTGCTTCTTGCATCTTGTGAAAATAGTCCAGAGCCAGAAGACCTTCATGCCGGGCGTATCCTAGTATCAATGAATTCCATAGCACCACGTTTGTTTTTGGAAGTCTGTGGAAAACACTTTCCGCCTCTTCTAAACTTTCACATTTTGCATACATATCAATTAAGGAGCTAGCAACAACAACATCTAGATAAAGTTCATTTCTAATGATTTGGTCATGCATAAGCCTGCCCTGCTCTATATTTCTTGTGATGGCACATGCCTTCAGGCCGCTAAGCAAAACAGCCCTGTCTGCAATATGTTCTTGTTGCATCTTTTGACAAAATTCCAAGGCTAGAATGCAATTCCCATGCTGGGAAAATCCTGCAATCAATGCACCCCATGAGACGGCATTTGGTTGTAATCCATGGTCAAGCATCTGTTCGAAGCATTCTAAAGCTAAAATATGTTGTCCATTCTGGGCATATCCTGCAATCGTTGTATTCCATGAGATCATATCCCGACATTTCAACTCATTAAAAACACTCCGGGCCTCTAGAGAACTCCCGCATTTGGCATACAAGTCTATCAAAACATTTCCTACAACAAGGTTTGAATGGAGCCCAATGTCAATAGTTTTTTCATGTACAATTCGTCCGTGCAGAATGCTCTTTGACAATACGCATGCCTTAAGGATGGCAACATAAACATAAGCATCTCCTTCAACAGCTAATAATTCCATTCTATCATACAACTCAAGAGCCATACAACCATGATCAAGCTTAGCATTTGCCTGAATAATTGCAGCCCAAGTATGCATCCCTGCATTCGTGATGTTATTAAATATTTCATTTGCCTGAAGCAATTTGTTGTGGTAGGTAAACAACCGAATAAGGTGATCACCGAATACTGCAATTGATTCAAGACCACTGTATATAAGAAGAGACAGAACTCGCTTACCATTCTGGAGGTCCTTTGCCTTGTCACAAGACTGGAGGAGGCAATAGGCATCGTTCCGTTTTAATGGCAAATGCATTGCAGGAGCTCATCCTTTTCCTTGGATTACCAGTTGGATAATTTGAGGAGACAATTATGTTATACTTGCAAGACGCCCTTATGTTTCAAATCGTTATCTTATTGACCCCTAAAATACACTCTTATCTTCTTACATATAAGATCGTATCCTCAGCTTTCAGACTTTCAAAATCCAACAAGAATTCCAAATGGTCCAAAAAAGACTTTCCAGAAAATGTATAAAAAAGACTTTAAGAAGGGGATAAACACCCAGAGAGCCCATTACCTCAAATAAATGGGCGAGCCCGTTTATCTGAGGTAATGGGCGAGCTGGGGTGTTTATCCCCTTTAACCGTGCAGGAAAATCCATAGCTGGATTATCACAGGTTCGACATGCTGTAGCTTGTTTATCGGAGGTTCGGGTTGCTGCTGCTCAGTTATCAGAGGTTCGGAAGCTTGATGCTTGTTTATCAGAGGTTCGGGAGCTGAATCGTGTACATCGCTACCCCTCCCAAGAGCTTTCTTGCCTGTTATGCGCTATCACAGGGCATGGATCAACGGCCAGGAATGGCTTGATCCAGAAGCCTGCCGGTTAAAGGAAGGGGAAACTTCCGGGAGCAGGGGGTTTCGGGGGAACCAGTTTCCCCCGGAAACTTCCTACGACCGGAGTTTCCCTCCGTAACCTACTGGACCCGAAATTTCCCCTACTGATTCGAAAGATTCTTCGTTCTGATGCTTCCTTCTTCCTTGTGATGCTTGCAGATCTGAAATAAGACCTGATGCTTGCAAAAAACTCCCCAACCCAGCTGCGAAGATCTGTAGGTATGCCGGAATAATGGAATAAGGCTTCAAAAATGATGAAGCTTATGCTCTGTAGCTGTGAAGCTTTGTAGCTATCGCCAGATCCGATGCTCTGATCTTGGAATCCCCTGTTTTTGAAGATCGCTTTTGCATCTTGAACCCTGTTCCGGCAATGGATACACAGTAAGAACAGACTTCCCCTTTCAGATTTTCCCCTGTTTCAGATTGTGAAGCTTTGTAGCTATGCCGAAATAAGGCTTAACAACCAGTGTAGCTCTGTTTGTAGCTGTGAAGCTCTGCAGCTTTGCCGGAATAAGGCTTAAAAAACAGTGATAATAGGATCAACGACAGTTATAACAGGATCTGGAGTGGCTATGGCACATGCCATGGCCAGCGGTCTTCATCGACCACCTGTTGTTGATAGAAACCCTAGCGGCGCCACCAGATCGCCACCAGAAACCTAGACCCTAAAATCACATGAAAAAACTGTTGCTGAAATCATAGGAAATTTTAGGGTCCTGTAGGTTGAAAATGTATATTATTCAGGACCGTCGGCAGTAGGAACGATATAGTCTTGGGCTCTGTTAAATTCCGCTAGTTCCTTCCTGTTTATAGCCTGTCCTTCTTCCATGCTTCCTTGCAACAGTGATAGTGATGCCAACGCTCCACCTCCTAAAAAGCAAAAACACAATTCGGCTCTGGATTGTTCTAAGGAGGTTAGAAAATCAAAAATTCTAAGTTACAGACCGAAAAGGGCGACGCGAGCCTTCCTTTGAACAAGCTCTTATCCACTTTTCTGATGTCAAGAAGAAGCTAGAATCTTTTAGAACGGCACAGATAGCCAAGCAGTCCCCTTTACTGCATAGCATAGGCAGCCAAAACTTAAGGAGTCATGTGCTTACCTGGGGAGTCACAGGACGGATAAAGGGGAGAATACAAATAAGTAAGAGGGAATGCAAATGCGCAGGGGTCTCATGAAATGCATATACAGGCTAATATTACTAAGTCGCCATCTCGCACAGAGAGTCAGAGGACAACACAGCCGAATATTACTAAGTCGCCATCTCGCACAGAGTTAGAGGACAACTGAGAAGGCAGAAGTTCTAGTTTTACCCATTTCTTTTTCTAGTGTTTTTGTGCATGGACAACAGGTTTCCAATGTAACCAATGCAGCATCATCACAAGGGTCGGCTGGTTTAGATCAGGTGACAGGTAGTCACTCTACTGAGAGGATGCAAGTAGTGCTTGCCATGATTTGGAGCATGGGAGGTCAAGGATTGCAATGGTTACTGGATACTAGTTCTCAGGATTTTCCTAAAATCTTTGTGAAGGATACGCTTGATGATGCAGGCTCAACTGTGATGGGTTTTATTAGCTCTCAACTAGCTTCATCCCAGTTTAAGTGTTTATTGCAAGTCAAATGTTTTAAAGGGGACAAGATCTTAGTGTTTCTTTATAGCTCACAAGCTAAAGGTCAGCTAATTTCAGGTCTTCGTTGGACTCCCAATCATATTATGTTGTATAAGGGATCGTATTTGCTGGATAAGCTGGATCTGTCTTGGTTTCGTGGAAGTGCGCTGCAGGATGATTGGTATCGCATGTCGTCTTGGAGAGAAGGGCAAAATGTGTTACATGCGACTAGACTTCATATCTTTTCCTCCCTCCCAACCTCGGGTGTTAGTGATCCAGATTCCAGTGATCCAGTCGCTGGGGTCAAGTTCGTCAGTTTGCCTGATAAGGATCAAATGGAAGTTGCGTATCATAGTCATCAGTTAAAAAGGAATTCTGTGATAGTAAGATTTCGCAATGCATGGGCTCAAAAAGGTTCTGTGCGCCTTTGGCTCATGGCTCATATGTCTGATTTTACTATTCGCAAGTGTTTTTGCCGTAGTAGAGGGTACTTCCACGTGGAGCTAGACGATGAGAGGGCAGTTAACAAAATGCTAGACATGGGCAGGATAGTAGACAACAAAGGCAATTACACTATTGATGAATGGCGAGAGAATTTTCAACCAGGCACGGAGCTGGTCTGCAGAGACCCTAGGGTTGAGGTTTGTATTTTGGTGTCTAACATTCCTCCGGAGTTGTCTGCGGCTCCAGACGTCATCAAAGATATTTTGGCTGGCATTGGGAAAGTGGTTGGGGAGCCTAAATTATTGTCAGATTGTGGGGTCTGCGAAAAACTCAGGGCAAATCTATTGGTGACTGATGTTAAGCTGATACCTACGATCTTAGCTTGGGGTTGTTTCTATCTTTTAGTCGAAGTTTCATCTCCTTTGGTTCATAGGGGATCCCTTTACAACTACTGTGGAAAAGATGGTCATTGGAAATTCGCTTGTCTCAAGCTTAAGAAGAAAGCATTCATAAATTCTTAGAAGGTTGTAGTTGCATCAAGACCGCGGACTTTACTCCAATGTCGTGTGATCTTCGTACTCCCCGTGGTGAGTTCTTCAGGTATTTATTTTGTAGTAGTTGGAACTATTCTAGATAATCAAATGTTCCATTTTCTCTTGCGGATAACCCTCTAGGGGCTAAGCCATCTTTTTACGTAAATGGAGGCTTACCCTTGATGTCGAGGGATCCATTTGGCTATGGCTCTCCTTTAGAGCCGTTTGACTGTGTTGGGTGAGCAGGGGCATTTCTAGATATGATGTTCTTAAATGATAGAAATAAGCTAGAAATATAGAGCCCTATGAATAGGTTTGCATTGAATGCCCCTGCTCACCCGTTTGAACTTTTGGTTCCGAGTTTGTTCGGGCCAGTTGGATATGGATCCTGTGGGATACAGGAGTGAATTTGTTTTGGGGATTTCCAGGGGCTGTCGGGCCCGCTACAGTTGTGGGTTCGGGTTCGTCAGAAGGTAGTATGCTGCCCTCCCGCTGTGGGAGACTGGGGTTCTCCCTCGGAGGTACCCTCTAGTACCCATGCGTGTTGCAGGGGCAGTCATACATGGAGGGATTTTTGTTGGTCCCGGCTCTGGAGTAGTGCCTGCGAAGAAGCGGGTATAGAGGTCCATTTGTGACCTCCTCCTGTAGTAGCAGGTGCGAAAGGAGTGCAGGGGTCTGCTATGGGAGGTGGGTATGGACATCCCTCCAACCTTCGGAAAAAAAAAATAATAAAAAAAATAAATAAAATAAAATAAAAAAGAAGAAAGAAAATGTATATTATTCTTACAAAAGGATAATATAAACCTTGGAGAGTTTCGAAAGTCCTGAGACAGGTGATTTGGCACTTGTGGAAACGGGACTGAAATTGGGTATATTGATGGGAACAAACTGAAAAATAAGGGTGAAAAAAGTCGATTTGAGCACTAAAAAAAGCAAAAACATGGAGCCCGATGGGTCCGATAATGGCAGGTCTGATATCTCAGATTCTGATGAAGACTTTTCTGCATTCGCACTAGTGGGAGCAGGGGACGTGCAGGTTGAAAGACCAGAAAAAACAGGGGCTACAGTAGGGGAACTTCGTAGAAACGAATCTGGAACAGGAGAATTAGGATCAAAATGGGCTGAAAATCATGGAACAGGGGACGTGCTCAAAGGCAAACCCTACAGCAAAAGCTTTGGAGGCATCCAAAAACTAAAATGCGCTACTATATGGAGGAGATCAACCCAAGGTTAACAAGTACCACATTTATATGAAAAACTATCATATCATAAGAGACATGTCACATGCCGGATGAGATTGAGTTCGCATTATTTGGGAGTGGAAATAGGGAGATGGGGTAATGTACCACATCAGGCACGCACATGTAAAGTCTGCAGGACAGGAGATATTGAAGATGAAGAACACGTCATTCTAAAATGTCCAGCATACTCTAATTTAAGATGCAGGTACTCCATACCAGAAGATATCACTTTGGGATGCTTTTTCTATTTACCAAGCAAGAATATTAGTAATTATCTTGTAGATCTTTTGAAACTGAGAGAGACATATATTAAAATTTATAAATATTTGTTGGATGTATATGAAGGAGAGGAGAATGAGATAAGTGAGGCTCTGTTAGAGAGCACGCTAGAAGTAGAAGAAGGAGAATTGTAGGGGATATTTGTATGTCTTCTAGACCTGACGATCTCATAGACAGTAAATAAACATTTCATTTCATCTCTCTCTCTCTCTCTCTCTCTCTCTCTCTCTCTCTCTCTCTCTCTCTCTCTTTCTCTCTCTCTCTCTCACACACACACACACACACACACACACACACACACACACACACGGCAAATCAAGATGGATCGGCATAACCTGTTCGATCCAATCTGGAAATCACAGTAGAAGATGTTGCGGATGGCATCGCTCGTTTAGCTAACGGCAAAGCCAAAGACATTCAAGGCTTATGCGCCGAACATTTGAAATGGGCAGGGCCGATGTTGCATCCTATAACCTCGGATATGTTTTCAAAAGCAGTCACACAGGGGTTATCTTTACAATGGCAGGTAAATAGAGTAGTACCTATTCATAAAGAGGGTTCTATCAATGATATTGGCAACTATAGGACCATACTGGTTCGTGGATTGATGACGAAACTCCTTGCATCTATATTGGAGAAAAAGATAAGCTTGTGGGCTAAAGTAAATAACAAAAGATCTGAGACACAAGCCGGGTTTAGGGCAGGTCGGTCTACTGTAGATCATTTACTGGTACTTAAAACAATATTTGATACTATTAAGGGGACAAAAAAACCAGCATATATTGCCTTTGTGGATTTTAAAAAGGCCTTTGACAGAGTACCTAGATCTCAGTTGTGGGAGAGATTGGATAAGCTTAATGTTCCAGAGCAGTTACGTGAAGCAGTGCAAGTATTGTATGAAAAGGTACTAATACAATTGTCATTTCCTCTCTCATTAGAAAAACAGGATTATGTCAATAGCAACATTGGAGTTAAGCAAGGCTGCCCAATAACTCCAACCTTGTTTGGATTGTTTATTGATAGTCTTGAGGAATGCCTACATGAAAACTGCCCAGGGGGGACAGAAATACATGGCTATGTGGTGCAGCTTTTGATGTATGCTGATGATGTAGTCATCTTTGCACGCTCTCCGGAGCA
>JAANSK020184212.1:0-14727 GCA_011763485.2 Isoetes engelmannii
CTATCTCTACCTTAAATAAAAAGCCAAACAAAGAAAACATTATGAGCCACGAAGTACAAACAAGACTCAAGAGATAGAAAAAAGAACATTCTTGTTTTAAGTATAGTAAATACTACATAGAAGGAAAAACTAAGTCTTACAAATCTGAGACAATGACAACTCATTTGAAATAACCTTTTTACAGATATAATACAATATAATAATGGACAAGATTGCTGGCTGGCAACACAACAATAAAAAAGCTAAGCTACATAATACAATATAATAATGGACAAGATTGCTGGCTGGCAACACAACAATAAAAAAGCTAAGCTACAGACAATGACATTTCATAGTTAGTTTTAGTTGCTTAGGAAATGGAGCTTTCACATATACGGAAATAACATTTTAATAAAGCTAAAGGAGAAGCAAACGTTTTGAAGTTTGAAGAAGAAGAGGTAAGAAGTGGAGCTATCACATCACATGCATGAAAATGACATTCTAAGAAAGCTAGAGAAGAAGAAAGCGTTGAAGTTTAAAGAAGAAGAAGAGGTAACAAGAGCTTTACCTTGTTGCTTCTACATCGATGGCTTTAGGGGCTTTAAGCCCACCAACAAATAAGCCCTGCTACAACAGGGACGGCTTGCAAATTTTCTCCTTACATTTTAAAAATGTCTGGAAGGGGTCTGGGTTTTTCAATCCACAGATCTACTCGAATGGCAATGGGTCGTTGGCGTCTACAGCAGCATGCACAGCGCAATGTAGAAGAAAGAAAGCTCCAATAGTTTTTTTTGCGGGAAAAAAATAACCCATAAGTGCCGTTTTTGTAGTCGTACGGCGGTGCAAATCCGTTTTGACGAATTTTTGGGTCGGAACCAACTCCGACAATTTGTCACCTCGGACGGTTTTTTTGTCAAACTAAACGGCACGTTAACGGTATTCCGGGGAACTTCCCCAACGCTGGCGTAGATATCTCTAGCTGCCACGTTGACGTTGCTTTTGTTTAGAGTTCGGAGCTCCACAATCACAAAAGTCTTGGCGCCGTAATAGTAATAGTAATAACAAGGGGAGGTTATTACTGCCAATTATGTACTAGGTAATGCACGCTGGGAAAAGATTCCAGCTTATAATTTTTCGAGGCGGCTCCGCCAGACGAGGCGGCGCACGAACCGCCGAGTCTGGCGGCGCCGCCGAGAAAAATTATAAGCTGGAATCTTGACCAGCGTGCATTACCGGACGTAATGGACGGGAGGTTCAAATTACCACCTCCCCCGCTCTGTTCCGGTGGATCCTATGGCTACCCAAAAATGGCAGAAGACCACAACAGAAGTTCCCAACAGTCTCAAACTTCCTAATCATTCTTATTTCTTTGATCTTTTCTTCTCAAAACTTCAGAAAGGATGATCCATTAAGTTGCCGGCTCATCCTTCAACAGAAAATTACTTTTTGAAGCCCTGTTTTGCATTTCTGGGCAAGCCCACAACGAATACCTCATAAAGCAAATCCGTTTTTCTACAAGCTATGTAAATCTGGTTCAAAATATCGATTTCTTAAATAGGAGACTTTACCAAGAACGAAGTGTCGCTTGAGCCGCTATTGTAGCTAATATATCCTCTTGAAACAGGAATACAAGTCGGAAGTTGAAGGGTTATACATCTGCAGCAAACACAGGTTGAAAAATCCATGAAAACCTGCATGTTACTTAAAAAAAAAAAGCTCTGAAAACATAGCTACCAGAAGCCAGCTATGACAAAAATAAACAAATGTATCGCGGCAAAACCTTGAAAGAAACACAGATATGAAAGAGACCTTGAAAGAAACCCGCCAATCCACCTCGGCAGCGTCTGATTTACAGAGAAACAAGACTTGAAGCATAAAAACCCCTTTGCCTGCTTTGAAGGTTCGAACCCTACGCCATAGCTGCTCCTCTTTTGCAAAGACTAACAAAACTCTAGCCCGCTTTTGCAATGACTATCAAACCTCCCATGGCGGTATGGTCCGCTAGCAAGCAAATCTCTGGCAAGGAAAAACTCTGGCCAGACAGAACAGAGATGCCGGAACATCAAGCGGCACTGCTCCGCCAAAAGTGGAGACTAATTACGTGTTTTAATTTTAAAGGAATAAAGCCGTAATTTGAACCTCCCGTTCATTACGTAAATGGAAATTTGAATAGAAACTTTTTCTCTGATAATTATTCTTGTGTTTTTATATTAAAAAAAAAGAAAAATACACTGGCCAGGAACTTTTTGTTCCAGAGTGGAAACAAAAAGCGGAAACTGGGAGGAAAAAAGCCCCCGTTGTCTACGGGTTTTGGAGCCGGTGCGGCGGCTGATGGATGCCGTTGATGGATGCGGCTTGTGCGTCTTGATTTCCTTTTCTTGATTTTGCGGCAAGGATACAGGTGTGATAGATGCTGCTGACGGATGCGGCTTGTGCGCCTGGATCATGCTAATGCTCCTGGATGCGGCGGCTAATGGACGCGGCTTCTTGATATTCCACCAAAATACAGGTGATATTCATAACCAAATGTTTGGTTATTTGGTTTGTGTTAGCTATTACCTGTATACATACAGCAGTTGTTTGGTACAACATGGGATGGCTGCTCATGGAGCAGGGAGATATGCTTGCTTCCTGGCTTATTTGCGTATTCATGCCTCCAACTCTTGTAAAATCCAACCAGAGCACTGTTTTTTTAATGCTGCTAGGCTCTTGTGTAATCGTATGAATTCACACACCATAATTTTGGACATAAAATGGGCACATATCATGATGCTGGACTTAAAATGGGAAACAAAGGAGCAGCATTATTAACAAGCATATCAAAATGGATGAAACATTGCACTTTTATTACTTTATATGAAGTTCTCCTCTACGTGTAAGAAGACATGGACTTCATTTTCGACAGAAGCATTCAACAATTTAAAGCAATTTTTTAAGCTTGTGATTCCCTCCACAATCCTAATATGGTACTCTATTCTACTGCTTTACCCTCTCACAATTGCGCTCAGATCGTTAAAGCAGTGATGGTTATTTCTATACTTAGTCGACCGTGTAGAAATTGTTTTTAAAAATTTTATTGGAAATATATATACAGATCCTTTGATCTTTCTTGGATGTCTACAATCTTTTGAGTAGTAGAAGTTCCCCATAATCATGATTTGGTTACTTATGAAAAGCACAAGCACTAAGGTATATGAAATTAAAGCATATGGAACGAAGTGTTGTAAATCCAGTAACATATTATATGTCTTAAGTGTTTTTTGGATGCGGGAAACACTCTTTAGTGTCAGCAAAGTTTTTAGATTCATTGTTTTTTACATCTCTGATGATATTCTATATATCTTTCTTGGAAATTTTGCACTGCAATTGTTCTTGCCGTTGGTCTTGATATCCTTGATAAGAAGAGTCTGACAATGTTTTCCTTTATGCTTTTCTCTTATAATACAATGTTTTCCTTTATGCTTTTCTCTTATAATACGTATAAGAAATGGGCAGCTTGCTTAGCTGCCTATGTGGCATTAAGTCTTGCTCTCATGGATGGTATTTTTGCTTCCGTCTGTCTGTTTTTGCTACGAAGTTGTAGGTTGAACATTTAGCAATGAAACTATGTGGCAAAGCTTGTGCCATTTATTGCCTGCATATCCGTGTTCAAGGTCTTGTGACAGGTTAGAACCTTTCTCTCCAAGAGAGATTGAGAGTGATTATGTTTGTGCTGATATTGCATGGATAGAAGATCAATTGGTACACTTAGTAAGGTAGAATGCATGAAAATGGAAAGAAATCAAGATTTATGAAGCATGTAAACATCTTTACGAACATCAAAGCTTCTAGTTCCCTGATAGTGTTGTGGCGAATGTTTTGACTTGACTTGTTGCATGTTTTGGCTTGATTTGTTGCAGGATAGCTTCCAAAGAAAATTATCTATGGTAGCAAATAATTATTTATGGCCTTAACAAATAACTGGATGAGACAGCTATAGGAAATTTTTTTTCCTATAACTGTCTCATCCAGTTCCTATAACTGTCTCATCCAGTTAATTGTTAAGGCCAGTAGATTTAAGGAGGCTGTTGAATGGTTCGATGGGATGGCCAAAAAAGCGTGCGATGCAGATTTTTATACTCATAAACCAGTTGTTACAGCTCTCTGCAAGTTGGGGCTCGTGGATCCGGCCAATGCTTTACTGGTGAGAATGGAATAGTTAGGATGGGCTTGTCATTTGCTGGACTTGATGGTTGCACTTGATGGTTGCACGAGGATACCAACCAAATCTTTTTACCTACACTTCTATCATCAGTGGCTTTTTAAAAGCCAAAATGATGGATCAGGCTTATGCCCTTCTTAATGAGATGCGTGTAAGAGAATGCTTGCCAAACGTTGCCACCTGTAATTGTCTTGTAGATGGACTGTGCAAAGCCAACCAACTAGATGACGCGTTTAGTGTTGTTGACGATATGATTTCACGGGGCTGCATGCCGGACGTTGTCACCTACAAGTGTTTCGTAGATGGACTCTGCAAAGCCAACAAACTAGATGAGGCTCACAATGTTGTTGAAGATATGATTAAAAGGCAATGTCTTCCAGATGTTGTTACTTGCCTTATAGATGGACTTTGTAAAGCAAGCAAGATGGATGAAGCCAATGCTCTTTGTCCTCATGATTACAAGGGGCTGCATACTAGATGTTGTCACCTACAACTCACTTATAAATGGACTCTGCAAAGCCAACAAACTAAATGAGGCCCATGATGTTGTTGAAGATATGATTAAAAGGGGATGTCTTTCAGATGTTGTTACTTACAATTGCCTTATAGATGGTCTTTGTAAAGCAAGCAAGATGGATGAAATCGATGCTCTATTTGAGGACATGATTATGAGGGGCTGCATACCAGATGTTGTCCTACAACTCGCTTATAATAAATGGACTCTGCAAAGCCAACAAACTAGATGATGCCTACGATGTTTTTGAAGATACGATTGAAAGGGGATGTCTGCCAAATGTTGTGACTTACAATTCTATTGTAGATGGTCTTTGTAAAGCAAACGAGATGGGCAAAGCCCACGCTCTTTTTGGGGACATGATTTTGAGGGGCTGCATACCATTTGGGGACATGATTTTGAGGGGCTGCATACCAGATGTCATCTACAGCTCACTTATAAATGGACTCTGCAAAGCCAACAAATTAAATGAGGCCCATGATGTTGTTGAAGATATGATTAAAAGCTGATGTCTTCCAGATGTTGTTAATTACAATTGTCAATTGCCTTATAGATGGTTTTTGTAAAGCAAGCAAGATGGTTGAAGCCGATGATCTTTTTGAGGACATGATTACAAGTGGCTGCATACCAGATGTTGTTACCTACAACTCACTTATAAATGGACTCTGCAAAACTAACAAACTGAATGAGGCCCACGATGTTGTTGAAGATATGATTAAAAGGGGATGTCTTCCAGGTGTTGTTATTTACATGTTGTTACTTACAGTTGCCTTATAGATGGACTCTGTAAAGCAAGCAAGATGGATGAAGCCGGTGCTCCTTTTGAGGACATGATTACAAGGGGTTGCATACCAGATGTTGTCACCTACAGCTCACTTATAAATGGACTCTACAACTGCAAAGCCAACAATCTAAATGAGGCCCATGATGTTGTTGAAGATATGATTAAAAGGGGATGTCTTCCAGATGTTGTTACCTACAATTGCCTTATAGATGGTCTTTGTAAAGCATGCAAGATGGATGAAGCCGATGCTCTTTTTGAGGACATGATTACAAGGGGCTGCATACCGGATGTTGTCACCTACAAGTCACTTATAAATGGACTCTGGACTCTGCAAAGTCAACAAACTAGATGATTCCTATGATGTTTTTGAAGATATGATTGAAATGGGATGTCTGCCAAATGTTGTGACTCACAATTCTTTTGTAGATGGTCTTTGTAAAGTAAACGAGATGGATAAGGCCCACACTCTTTTTGAGGACATGATTTTGAGAGGCCTTTTGCCAAATGTTGTCACCTACAATTGTCTTGTAAATGGACTCTGCGAAGCCAACAAACTAGATGAGGCCCACGACGGTTTCGAAGATATGATTAAAAGGGGATGTCTGCGAATGTTGTGACTTACAATTCTATTGTAGATGGTCGTTGTAAAGCAATCGAGATGGATAAACCCACACTTTTTTTGAGGACATGATTTTGAAGTGCTGTATGCCACCTACAACTGTCTTATAGATGGGTTCTGCAAAGCCAACAAACTAGATGAGGCCCACAATGTCGTTGAAGGTATGATTAAAAAGGGATGTCTTCCAGATGATGTTTCTTACAATTGCCTTATAAATGGTCTTTGCAAAGCAAAGGATATGGATGAAGCCAATGCTCTTTTTGAAGACATCATTAAAAGGGGATGTCTTCCGAATGTTGTTACTTTGCCTTATAGATAGTCTTTGTAAAGCAAGCAAGATGGATGAAGCCAATGCTCTTTTTGAGGACATGATTTTGAGGGGCTGTATGCCAAATTTTGTCACCTACAACTGTTTTGTAAACGGACTCTGCAGAGGCCCACAATGTTTTTGTAGATATGATTAAAAGAGGATGTCTTTTAAATGTTGTTACTTACAATTGCCTTGTAGATGGTCTTTGTAAAGCAAGCAAGATGGATGAAGCCAATGCTCTTTTTGAGGACATGATTACAAGAGGCTGCATACCAGATGTTGTCACCTACAGCTCACTGGTAGCTGGACTCTGTCTCCATTTGAACAAAGTATGTCTTCACTTCTTCTGTGTAAAGTTCATCTACAAGGTATTCAATGTAGGTATTTCAAGTGAGCAACTTGAGAAAAATTCTTGACCAGTTAATGTTAAGCCTTGAGGACAAGGCTTTTAATATGAGAGATGGTCTGCGAACTCGGCTATGAGATTCAAGATGCAGAAACATTTGCGTCCTGGGTACGTACAATCTGTAACTTTGTCCTTGCTTCTTCGTTAATCATATAGCTTACTCCCTCTTCTCCGGGAGTAGATAGCCTCAAATCCGGTATGTATATTGAGTGCATTTGTTCCGCAAAGAATTCTGGTCTGTTCTGGGTTTAAGAACTCATTTATCAGTTACAAGGCCATGTGGGATGTTCTAAATCAAACCGGTCGGCATATTTTTTATTCAATTTGTGAATGGTAGGTCCTCTTAACGTTTTGACAAATTCTTCTTTACAGTTACAATGTGTTGTGATGTAAGGGGGAGGCATGATCCTTCAAAGTGGGCTTCTGCTATTGGGAATAGTTGGAGAACAACTGAGGATATCAAAGGTACTTTGAAAAGGTACAACCCCTCATAATTCAGTACGTTTTAGTTCTTTTTAAATGTCATGGCTTAATATACGGGGTTTCCAGCATGGTGGAGATTGCGGACAAAAACAATATATGGGCTTCTTATGCAGGGCCTGGGGGCTGGAATGGTATGCCACTTGCTGCTATAAGATCTTTACCCTTGTTTGTTTGAGACTACAGTGCGGTCTAAATCCCAACCATAATGCAGATCCTGATATGCTGGAAGTTGGCAATGGTGGTCTTTCTTGGGAAGAATCTCGTTCACATTTCAGCATCTGGGCCCTCATGAAGGTGCTTCTTTCAATTTGCATCAACATAGCACTTGTTTTGCTATAAAAAGTGCCACAATTTACTTACAGGCTCCATTGATCATTGGTTGTGATGTGCGCAATGTAACACAGGAGTATTTCAACATCTTCCTCAACAAGGGGGTAATTGCAGATAACCAAGGTAAAAAGGGATGGATGCTAAATGATTCAAAACAGAAAGGTTTGGATATGATAAAAGATTTAAAGTCGTGCAGATTCACTGGAAGCACAAAGGGATAAAAGTGAGCAGGCAAAGATTATGGAAATGTAGGGAGGTTTGGGCAGGGCCTCTTTCTAAAAATAGGACTGTGGTTGCTCCGTGGAATAGGTGTTCCAACACAGCTTTGATAGAGGCAAGATGGAAGGATATTGGCATTGATCCTGCAATCCCTCTTGCTGCGAGGAATATCTGGAAGGTTAGCAGCCTCTTTTATAATTTTGTATATTTGGAGCCTGGTATTGATGCTTAGTTGTGTTTTTGATTTGGAACCGAAGTATTGATGAGGTGGCAGTGGAGGTGTACAAGTGGCACGTTGTACAACAGGGAAATTGACCAATAGTGAACATAAAAAGGTCAATTATAGAAATTGTGCAAAGGGGTCTAATATGAGAGCAACCGTGGGAATTGTTAAGCCTGGCATGCACCTTTCCTAAATCATTTAAATAGAACACCGTTCATCCATGTTCTTTGCTTTTGCAAAGGCCAGAAAATTGTATATCACGAGATTTTGTATAATCCTCTTCCAACCATGTCCTCCTTGAATTGGACTTTATCCTCCTAATCTGAAGACATCTTTTCATAGGAACATTTGGTATGCAGTCCCTTGCAATCATAAAGAGCATGAACGTATAATGCAACTGTAAGTAACATCTGGAGTATATCCCTTTGTACTCATGTCTTCAACAAGACTTTGTAGGTGACAACATTTGGCATGCAGAGTCCATTTACAAGACTTGTCGTTGGCATGCAACTCCAAGTCATGCCCTCAAAAAAAGCGTGGGGCTTATCCATCATTTTTGCTTTTCAAAGACCATCTATAAAGCCCTTCTAATCATGTCCTAAAAAGAGTGTTGGCTTCATTCATTCTTGCTTCTTTTAAAGACCACTCGTATTTGGTTTCTCTGAAGGCAAATAAATGCGTTGTCACTACATACATAACGTGCAAGGTGTAAATTTTGTGAAATGTAAACATATTGTGGAAGAGTGTTACGTTCCAAAATACATGTCATGTCGAAGAATGGCAATTGAGTTATGCTGTGTTTTCATTAAAAGATGACAATATAGATTTCTAAACTACAGATTTTCTAAACTGGTCCAAATATTCCTTTTTGCGTCCTTCCCATCCCAAAATTTGTTGTAATTCCCTTTCTCATTAGCTTGTACTTTTTCAAGATTTTCAAATTGCCATTTATGATCCATGTTTGGGAAGAATAGAATATTTTTTGGGCGCCTTGGTGATGCCTCAGCATGTGGCTCTCAACATTAAAAGCTCATATAATTTCTCTGCACTATACTAATGCTCTCAACATTAAAAGCTCATATAATTTCTCTGCACAATACTAAAAGGATAAATTACTGCCCTTCAGATAAAGGGCAAAACAAATAAGTTGTTTAGATAGTTGATTGAATTCGTAGACAAATATACAAGTCGAAAAGGTCTTTAAAGCATGTAAAGGAACTTTCCTAGAAACTGTGTTGATTCAAGCACAAGTTCTTCTTGACTAAACTTTCTTCTTTCTAACACAATTAAAGATTTCCTATTCTTCTTCTGCTTGCATGTAAGCTACTAGATTTTTTTTAATGTTGACATCAGAGAACCCGCAGGGTGACAGAGCATGATCTTTTCATATTCGTTCATTAATTCTGTGGTAAGCTAATGCGCCACAATTACAGCATATTTGTCTTATTTGCATCATACCTTCCAGCTCAATTGCTCTCCCTTGCCACATGCAGTTTATAAACATCTTCAATGCAGTCTGCTAATCTCCCACCAATGCAAAGCTTTCGCGTTGCCAGAGATGATAATTGGCTGTCAGATCTTTTTGCCGCTTGATTTATTCTTGAATGGAGCACAACTGAACAGGTGGACCAATGAAAACTCTGGATTCTAATCGGGCTCTTTTGGAAAGAGCTAACCGACAAGAGGAGGCTGGATATAATCATCGATTGCATTGATTCTATGCGAGCTGAGCAATGATTACTTGAGGAGGAGGTTATTCGATCCATTCTGGATTGATCCTGGAAGAAACATGCGTCAGTGCTTTGGATGTAGGAGTAAAAAGTGACTATAAATAATCATTGATTCTTTAAATATTATTGGATTCAATTGGTTCTATAGTGTGTATAAATGTGTATAGAGTCTATGCACTTTGTTTGATTGAATTAAGAATCAAGCTTGTGAAGTAGATCTTTGCTCAAGTTTATTTTCTATATTTCACAGTGTACACCTGTAATGGAGCAACACTAGTTTCTCTCTCCTTCGTGTCGTTCTCCGATTCTTCAGGTAGCTTGTAGCTTTTGATTGAAGTCTCTCTTATCTCCGGAGTTTCTATAATGTATTGACCTGTTTGTTTACTTGGTCGTGCAAAAAAATACGCTAAGGATGTTGCATTGCTACCAATCCTGTCTCATTAGTCTTTGATAAGCCGAGCATTGGAGTATGAAGCGTGCTTCATCTTCTGTATTCCGAGGATCCACATACCTTACACATGCGGTTTTCTCGGGGAACATTCCCCCATCTGCCCACCTCAATTCCAAAATGATGTGAGCTTAATTTTACTCTGAAAATATTGTGCCAAGTCGCGTTTGGTTAAAGTGGGTCTCATCCGAGTCCCACTTCTTCCGTGCACTAGTTTAAAATGACCAAAAATGACGTGCGAACTCATTTAGTGACGACGATTTCAAGTTTTTTGCTAGAAAGTTGAGTTCCGTCAACATTGATGAATTTACTTCTACAGTGACGTATTGCATGTTCACGTGAGATATTGAAGGTTATTCTAATACAAGCACTGTATTTTAGGACCCATCAACGAGAATGAATTGAAATGTGTATATTGAAAAAGATATTTTTTACAATGATTGTCACAATAGTCTAAGTGACCATGGCGGTCTTTTCGTAACAATAGTGACATTCTCATCATACACTGTCCACCTAAGTGGCTCGACGAATGGTGCCTCCCGATGCTGGTGTTGTGACCTGGTTGCAACATGAAGGCAATAAAATGCCTCTCTAGGAACCAGTAGATTACACCAACCCACTTCAGGGCCGTGTTCGCTCATCCATTCACTGATGGCTGGGTCGAAGACGCTCCTTCCCCACCCTCCATGTATGTGATAGAGGGCTCTCATAATCCTTTCTGGTTCGTTTAATTGGGTGACCTTATTCCTCTCATTGATGTTCCTAGTATTTTTGTAATACATGCGCATGTTCGTCAGCCTTTGTGAAAGACCAGTGAGGATTGAGTCTCCGTATCGAAGGCTCCCTTTTGTGTCATCACCTAAATGAAGAAAAGGCTTACAATTAACAAACAAATTGCAATTAGACAGTACTATTGAAAATCAGTCACAACACATGGAAACAAAATTTCATTGATTATGCTTGTACAAAATATCTCGTCAATGAAAAATCATGACTCCCAGAACGGGAAGGCGGACTTTCTTGATGAATGAACCTCGGAAACGAGATCCTGGTGTTCAGCAACTGGAAGTGCAACCAAAATATTAAACAGCTGCCGCATCTCCGCTTGCAGCCTGCCCACCCGATCATAGCTTGCTTCTGCAAGCCGGACCCTCGTCAGGGACAAGTTAGCTAGGTTCCTGCACTCATCGAAAATTCGCCTGATGTTTAGTGCCACCCGGCGTCGAACCAAGCCAAGGACCTCCTTTATAAGATCTTCTTTAAGAGCAGGCGTACTCGCAGTTGCCATCGAAAGCCTCCTACCTACAAAAAGTGCACGAGCAGTTAAAAGGATAATGCATTGCCCAGAGTTGGGGGGGGGGAGAAAGTAGTGGTTCGGTTTGTGGAGGCTCATTCTCGACTCGCGAGCTGAGAATGGATGCGGTTGTCCTACGTTCTTGACTCACGAGTCGAGAACAGGCCAAGCAAGGGTGGTAAGGGAGCATAAGCATCCTACACCCTACCATAAAAAGTACTAATAAGGGACCATAAAACTACCTAAAAAAGTACCTAACACTGGGTACTGGTACTTTTATTATGTCTCAGTAACTATTAAGTGTTAAAGTGGATGCATTTATTTTAGCCTCTAATAGTATTGTCTTTATCTTAACCGTGAAATTTAACATGATTTTGACATGCGCCACTTTCCTAGATGAAAAGAACAAGGCAACAATACCCAATCCAAAAGTACCTAGTGCGAGTACTTTGGCAGGTTCCAAAAGTGGTAGGGTGTAGCATGCTTATGCCCAAGGAAAAAGCCTCCCTTGTTCTCGACCCGCGAGTCGGAAAACACTGGTAGGTCCTATTGTGCTGTGTTCTCGACTCGCGGGTCGAGAACAGGCGAGGCAAGGGTGGTAAGGAAGAAGCCTCTTTTGTTCTCGACCCTCGAGTCGAGAAATACTAGTAGGCCCTATTGTGCTGTGTTCTCGACTCGTGAGTCGAGAATAGACCAGGCAAGGGTGGTAAGGAAGAAGCCTCTTTTGTTCTCGACCCGCGAGTCGGGAAACACTAGTAGGCTATATTGTGCTGTGCTCTCGACTCGTGAGTCGAGAACATCAGGTAGGGGTATTGAAGGATTCTCGAGCCTCCACTCGAGAAAAAAAAAGGGGCTGGTGTTTAGTCTATGTTTAAGCCCTTATTGGGCTAATTTTTGCAGTTTGATGCTTCCTGTTTTAATGAAGTTACTGGAACAAATTCAAAAGGAAAATATACTCACCCCACCACTGCAATTACTTGGTTCTCTGCTTCCTAGACTCAGCAGGCTAGCTGTGGAAGATGGCCTTCTGTTCCTTGAATCTATAACTAGTAACTTCACTGCTTTGGCTGCACTGCTTCAACTCGGATGGTCTGATGGCTACCTACTGCAGTCTTTGGTTCTTCTTCAATCCTTGAGCTCTTTAACTAAAGATAGACAGATTTGCTTCATATATAAAGCTAAAAAACTATACACAATAAATCCAAGAAACATCTTATACTAAAAAGCTGCAATAAATTTCTCACTAAACTTATTTTTAGTTTTACCTCTATCTAAGAAACCTCAGAATAACATACTGCAGTAGACTTCTTTACTAATAATTTCTTGACTTTTTACTTCTTACTAATTTAAAACAGCTTACCTCGATTCCTCGATTTCCACTATTTTCACCATGCCGGGGTACTGTTGGCGAGAGGATTTGGAGAAAAAATTACCTATGGTCGCTTAAATAGTATAAGAACCTACATAAAGAAGAAAACAGGTCATAATACCTAATAGGAATCGAAAGAATGGGAAAACATCATGAGAATGTGAAACTTTGAATGAATGAGGAGAAATCTTTATAAGAAAACAACCAGTTATGAGAAAATAAGAAACTTCCACGAAAATAAAACAGAAAAGAATATGAAACAGAAAAACACACGAAAACCTGACGGATTTCAAGGCGCTAAGGATGGCCTTGATCCTAAGGCGCTACTGGGCTTATAGAAGCGGATTTCGACGAACTTATCGTGGCTTGGAACGAGTTAGCAGATCGGCGCCTTCGATTTCAGAGACGGTGGCGAAGAATGGCTGCGAAAAAACGAAACGAAGCTTGATACGGAGGTCGAGAAGTCTCGTTATTATGGGTAGTTATAATGGGCGAAATCTCGTAATCCGAGATAGTTATAAGGTGCGGGCGTACGTCAGGTCGTACGCCACGTCAGCTAGGGAGGTAGCCGTGACACGTGGCATTAATAATTTTTAATGGTTTGAAGGTTTGATTTTTTATTGGTTATAAGGTTTAATGTTTCAATGGTGTAATGGTTTTAATGGTATTAAATTTGTACTGATTTCAGTGGTATTGATGGTTTTAATGGTATCATACTAAATGGTATAATGGTATTATACTTATATTAGTATTACGTTTGTAAGATTTAATTTTTTAATGGTTGTAATGTTTGATTTTTAATGGTTGTAAAGTTCAATGTTTCAATGTTATTTTGGTCTTAATGGTATGATGCTTATAATGGTTTATTTTGATAAACTAGGGAGATAGGTTAGAAATCTTCTTGAGTGGGAAGGCAACTCAATCCTTTGTGTGTTTGTGTAGCGAAAAGCATCAGAAGGACCCGAGCAAGGCCCGTCCAATTTGCCTCAGGGAACTGTTGGAGGTCCTCCCAAAAGTGGGAAGGCTGGAATCAAGCAATGCCCCAGGACAAGTTGGAGATGAATGGAATGCATGCTAGTACATCCATACACCGGGACAGTCTTTGCAGAGGGCATCATAACCCCTGTGGATCCAACTGATAGTGTTAATGATCAGAGGCTCGGAGATGACAATCTGGGTATTGGTATTGTGAATATGCTCGCACAGGTGGATACCATCATGTCCCAAGGTTCATCTAGTGATTGTGTTGTATGCTCGGGTCTTCTGGAATCCCAGCCCCAACTAAGGTAGCCAATTAACCATATTAGAGACATGGGAGGGGGGGTGCATATATAGATGCCCAAGCCCAGGATGGACCCACTGTTGCATGCCCCAAAACTGTGGATGACGAGCTGGTCGAAGAACCTCCATCACTGACAAGGAAAAGGCGCTATGTGTTCCATAAAAGGCAACCATGCAAAAAACAGAGATCTTAGAGGTGCATGCTAAGAGATGAAAGGAGAGCTACAACCAGAGAGAACTTGGAGGCTGTTAGGGGGCAAGAGTGTTGTGGCCTGGATTGCACTGTGGACTACTCAGTCGAGGAGCTTGTTGAGACAAGGTCTCAATATACTGGACAACTTCAAAAGGACAGGATTACATACATGTACACACTATATGGGAATGCATATTATGATGATGTGACAGGGGTTCTTCTGTATTAGGTGAAAGGCCATAGGGTTTGCATGAGGGCTTTGAGATTGATTCTTGGCTTGAGCAAGACTTCCTTTTATAGGTATTGGGAACAAGTCAGGAGGGGAGCTAAGGTTTTCAGCCATG
>JAANSK020184323.1:0-14727 GCA_011763485.2 Isoetes engelmannii
TTTCATGACCAATGGATTCACCAATATGTTGTGATTATTATCCAAACCTCATACAATTTAGCAGTTTCTGTACTAGAATTCTTCAAGTATTCTAGCAAAAAGCGGTCCAAACCTTGCTAAAATCAAAAGTAATTGACTTTTTATGATAAAACGTATTGATTTGCATGTTCTCAAGTTTTTTCACTATTATATGATTTTAGATGAAGTCGCCATACCCTTTTTTGCTCAAGCGAGTTGTTTGAGGATATGAATTATTTCTCTTTTATTATTACAAGTTTTGGCTTGATTCTTATGGCCATAAGTTGTTGACTCTAAGAGCTATAACTAAGAGCTATAACTAAATGAGTTATAAGAGCTATAAGTTGTTAACTCGTTTTGTTGGACAATTTTGGCAAGTTTTATTTCAGGGGATTGGAACACAATTGCATATGAGTACTGCATATCATCCGCAAACAGATGGCCAAGTTGAAAGAGCTAATCAGGTTTTGGAAGATATGCTAAGGATGTATGTTGCAGATCATCCTCACACTTGGGAATCCTACCTTTATTTGGTTGAATTTGCTTATAACAATACATATCAGGATTCCATAATGATGAGTCCATTTGAGGCAGTCTATGGAGTTCAAACGGTGGCTTCGTCAGGTCACTGATCCCACCTTGCGCCCACATGCAATCAGCCAGTACCGTGTCTTCCTCAAGGAAAAGAAGGTCAGATACCTTATAGAACACCAGCAACAGATGTTCTATCTCTTGGACGGAAGACGCAGAGGTGCATGCTCTTACACAGGCAGGCTTCCGACGCAGACATTCCACCATTGACCATATCTTCACTTTGAGAACCCTGACTGAAGATAGCAGGAACTCCCGACAAGATCTGTACTGTTTTTTTGTGGATTTCGCAAAAGCTTTCGATACTGTACCTAGGGACAAGTTGTGGGACATATTGAGGCAGTTGTGGACACCATTTAACTTGCGGAATGCAATATATAGGCTATATGAGGCATGCTCAAGTCGTCTGACACCGTCAGGACAACCTGTCGTCAGTAGTATTGGAGTGCGCTAGGGCTGCCCCCTCTCCCCGACGCTTTTTGGCATGTATATTGATCAATTGAAATATTGGCTTGCTCAACAGGGGGGGCAGGCGCTCAGCTCATGCACCACATAATTCGCCAACTCAGATACGCTGACGATGTTGACCTATTGGCCTACACTCCACAAGACGTGCAGTGTCACAGTGGATGCTCTGGACACATTATGCTGGTTCACTGGTATACGGGTTAACTTGGCAAAAACTAGAGTACTGCTAGTTTCATCCTCCCGCCAGCCAAGACCTCCCTCCTTCACTTATCAGGGACAGAATGTGGAGGTAGCTCCAACCTACAAGTATTTGGGAATTGAGTTTCCAACCACCACACGCTGGGACGCTTGCATCAGGTTGCGCGTCATAGCAGGCTGGAAAGCTCTATATACCATGCAGAATAATAGTCACAATGTAGAGCTGTATGAGTCAACAGTCACAGCTCTTCAGGGCCCTGGTCGAGCCTGTTCTCCTATATGGGGCGAAAGTGTGGAGTCCGGTAATATCGTCGGCCACCTGGAATGACTTGGAACAGGTACAGAAGTTTTCTTAGCATGAGCACTTGGGGTAAAGTCTACAGTTCCATATCAGATCCTGCTGCAGGAGACGAGTTTTGTACCCTCCAAAGGGCCGCACTAGACTGCCATATCCTTTACTTCCAGAAGGTGGTTCGTATGGGTGATACCCGTTTGCCAAATCTGGCTTTAGTTATATCAATAGGTCCGCAGCATCTCAAAGCTTGCTAGAAGGACAAACAAACTCAGTGATTCTCCTGATGGAATGTACAGGCACACAAGTGCGTGCAGGTACGCACGAAGGAGCACGATGAATTGAGGCAGTACTTTGATGCTTGTTTTCTTAGCAAACTATGGGATGCAGATGCTCTGGCACATGTCAAGATAGCACACTATCAGCAGCAGATCAATCCCATGCTCGCACGAGGCCCGCATCACTAATTGCGCACCCATTTGCCCATGAAAAAGCGCAGACTGATAGCTTCTATCCGCACGGGTGCGCATCGCCTCCGTATTGAGACAGACCGATGGACTCGGGAGGCACGCGAGGACAGGATCTGCCAATATTGCTAGCAGGGCACCATTGAGGATGAATGCCATATTCTGCAAACCTTCCTGGCATACACTCATATCCGGGCATGGTATGTTCAGTTGGTTTTGCCTGGCCAATCGCTGCACGTGCTATTGGACACGACCTTCGTGATTTTGCTGGGATCATATCTTTAAGAGGTCATAGATGTACGAACTCAGCTCTGCCCTTCGGTGCGGTATTGAATTGTGTTACATGATTGTACAACCTACCAGTATACTTATTATTGCTATGGTTTTTCCCTCGAAAACCCTTCAGGGCGAGGGTTTTTTAATCCTGGCAGTAATATGTTTGCTGCTCTCTCTTTGTTTGGGTCCCATAGGCCTTGTCTCCGTGGACGATAAAATTCAATTCAATTCAATTCTATTCTATTCTATTCTATTCTATTCTATTCTATTCTATTCTATTCTATTCTATTCTATTCTATTCAATTCATCTATGTTTGCCAAGTGCCATTTATGTAGAGATGCTAAGTGGCGTCCTGCATGACTGCCAAGTGATGCACATTCACCAATACTAGGTGGCGGCCATATATTATTGTAGTTCATGCAATAGGGCCTTTATATAGAGATGTGCAAGGATGACATAACTATGCCAGTTCAACGCCACTTGTGAACTATTATTGTTCAAGTTCTCTTGTTCTCTTGTACCCTCACGGTTATGTACATATTCTTGTGTTTTATACAGGTTCTTCAATCTTCTTAAATATTTCGAGTTCCAAGTTGTAGTTTTCTTGTAACCTTTGACCTCATTTTATACGTGCAAACATCATCTGGAAACTAGGGCCATTGCCTTTCTGGAAACTCTTCCTTATCGAACTAGAATATTCTACATATGCTACAAAAACTAAAGTACTAGTATAACTTGTGATAACTTGTTGTGTATCATATGCCAAGGCTCGTGTAAAATCACAATATCAAACATGACAGAACAGATGATATGGGTGTTTTGGTATAACGGTTCTTTTACAAAAACAATTTGCAAAACTACATTCTCGGTTGTCATATATCCTCCACGACAACAAAATAGGAACACTTTAATTGCCTAGGAGAACGGAAATTGGCGGAAGAAGTATTCAACAAGATCGAAGGGCCCCCTCGAAGGGCCCCCTCGATGATTTGCAACCACAGTAAGAATTGTTCCAGCAGTTTCCATTCTGTCGGCCCAACTTTAAAACTTAGAACGAGAGCAAAAGTTTCGCACTCCTAGAAGGGAATCATGGCACATGGAGTGGTCGCCTCTTTTTATTTGAAAAATCAACGGATCTCATTGATCAAGCTACTTGAAACTTGGTACTACATGCCACTAAAACGAGCTGAAGCAAAATCTGCCAAAACGGCTCCCAACATCAACACCATGTGACTCGTAGTGCAAGAAAGATTACAACTGATATCCAGTAAATGAATGGTGAATTTGGCATTAGTAAAAGGCATTGTTGCCTCATATATATGGACATAATAGTACACAAGGTTGAATCAGGGGCTTCTTTGGATTAATATACGTATTGTACATGACTCAGGGTCTCACTGGCCTTCTTTTCCCAGTATCTGTTCTTGAGCGCTTTCTTGGATTCCAAAAGCTTCCCATGGTTGGAGGTTCTTCAGAAACAGGAACATTGACAACATTGGAAGCCTTCATCCGGCCTGAGCCTTTCGATGAAGTCCCCATGTCCTTGTTCGGTTGTTTGCTATTACCTTCAGCAGCATGACTTCGTTTATGTCTCATGGGAAACTTGCTGTGAGTATGTTTCCTAGAATTCCTTTTTTTCTTACAAATCACAAGGTCAGCAGGATGCAGAAATACATCTTCGGCCTTCTCCTTTTTCTTATCCGATGGTTTATTCAACTTGCCTTTAGTTTTATCACTTTTTTTGCTTTTGCCTTTGCGCTTAGCCTCATCTTGTGAACTTGGCAGCTGTTTTTCTACTACTTGTGGAGGATTTGATATAGCAGCAGCTTGACCTGTTATCGGCTTTCCAACATCAATAATCTGCCGTTGCTTCCGGGCAGATCGAGACCCACTTGGACGAATGGGAACACCAACATTTATCTTCACAGAGTTAAAATCGATATCTGGGAACATTAATCCCATCCTCTGGAAAAACAGAGAATGCAACCTACGTGCATCTGCTTGAACCTAGATGAACATCACATCTGGCATTAAATATTATGGCATCATAAACTTTTAATGCACAGGAAGAAAATATATGTTACCTCTGCATTATTTCGATTGTGACGAGCTGCATTTTCTAGCATAAGCTGTACATCAGCAGTAAAGTCTAACACGGTTGCATATTCAAAATGATCAAGCCGCTCTTCGATACTATGTGCATCAATAGGCTTGTCGATGACTTTGTAATAATCTGGAAAATCGGATCGCCTTGGTAGCTCCATAAACAATGCTGCAACTTGCCGGCCATCCTTGTTGACTGCACCCTGCAATTTGCTTAAGACAGCCTTGCACTGCAGAAGGCCCGAAATGGTTCACAATCAGCCAAAATATTCTTAATCTTTTGCTAAAGAGGCAAGTGTTACATCAGAGCTCAATTACCTTCTTTTGAACATTTTCTGGCATTCGCACAGCTGCCCAGTTGGTCAAGCCACCTGTTTGTGCTGACTTCACAACACGACTTTCTCGAGCCGAATCATTTAGAGCCTCCATATGCTCCTGAAAAGAAGACATCTTTGGTTTCACAACTACCCGGGGGCATTGGTTACCCTCCAAGTTCTCATGCATCCTGACCCCAAGATTAGGATGGATCCCAAGAGATCCATGCCGTGAATTCATAGCCCAAATTTCGGGCATATCGTATTGCCTGCCCACTAGCATTTCTGTTCTTTGATCAAATCTCTGAATAAGCCTTGGATCCTCATAAACTGGCCAAGCTGAAGTATGTCCATAATTGGTAAGGAATGACGCTTTGTCTACAAGGTCCTGAGGTTTTTCTGAGAGTCCTCCAGTATCACCCATCTTGCGCCGGTGCCTAACACTACGCTTTCGTTTCTTTTGAGGCTGGAGGACCTGGTCCTCGTCACCCTCATCCTGTTCATGGACCCAGCTGCCTGAACGTGCATTATCCATATGAGAATCTCCGGAAGCTACAATCTCGCCTTCTTCGAGCTCTTCAACCTATGGAGCAATAGTTGAAAGCAATTAGAATGAGACTAAAACTGAAGGAGGAGAAGAAGGGAGAAAGAGGGGGAGTCAAATTACCAGATCCTGTTGAGCTGATCTGCTTCCTAAGGCGGCTAGAGAAACAAATTTCTTTGATGGAATTGGCACTTCTTCCATGTCTTGAACCTCAATGGCTTCATCCTCTAAAGAACCTGATGAAGCACCTTGTCCATTGTTATCAGCCTCTTCATCAAACTCTTCTGCCACTACTTGAAATACCTGAGGCCCTTCCACAACTTCTTCATATCTATCATCTGAAGCATCTTCTCCATCATCCACTGCATTGTCTTCTCTATCATCAACATTATCTTCTTCCTGGCTATCCACATCTCTGCCCATTTCATCTTGTGCATGCTCTTGCTGGTCTGAATCATCCCCATCATTCGAAACATCTGGCTCAAGAAGAGCATCGACCCTAATCTCTCCTTCTTCATCATCGTCGTCAGATAAATCTTTGATCTCCCCCTCCTCTTCCTCAATGGAATCATCCTCCGCACCCACCTCGTCGTAGACAGCAACCCTAGATTTTGAGTTGCTGCTTCTTGTTGGGTACTTGAAGACTGCTGGACTACCATCTTCATAAGCTTTTTTTGAATCTGTTTTCTGCTTTGCAATGTCTTCCAGAGCAAATAACCTCTCTTCAGCTTCCCTGGTCCCAATTAGTTCTGTTAAACCTTGCTTTGATGCCTTGTTTGAAGTTGCCACAACAGCACCATCAACCTCTTGTGAACCAGCCCGAAGCCATTTTGGAATCTCATCATGCCTGACCATCTCACCAGGCCAATCATAATCTTCGTCCATTTGAAAAAATACTTCCAGCTCCTCTTCACTTCTTGCAATCAGGCGGTTCACCTCTTGGAGCGTTGGAACATCATGCACGCTTTCCTGGTATCGCTCCTCATCACGAAGAAGTGCTTCCAAAGTTACACGGCGTTCCTCATGTGTGGTTCTTTGATCGAAGCGCCCAGCATTGATCACCTCATCAGCCATATCTATCTTATGCTGCTGAATGTTGTTACGGATCAAAGTCTCAACGGAACCCATGTAACGATCTTTTCCTGCCATCTCATCATCAGCATCCAGATTTCCACCACTTCTTAATTCATCTTCCTTATGGTAGCTAGCAATCGTTTCTACAACAGCTTCCAGGTAGATAACCCTAACTTCTGACTTCTGTCCAATTCG
Source organism: Isoetes engelmannii (assembly GCA_011763485.2). NCBI lineage: Eukaryota > Viridiplantae > Streptophyta > Lycopodiopsida > Isoetales > Isoetaceae > Isoetes > Isoetes engelmannii. The sequence continues at coordinate 6,542 of JAANSK020184323.1, forward strand.
ATGTGCACGGGCTACTGCTTGCTCTTCATTCTTTGGATTTGGGTCAGGGTCATAAATAACAACAGTGTCTGCTGTCTGTAGATTAAGCCCTCTACCAGCCGCACGGATGCTAAGTAAGAAGATGAAGCATTGAGATCCCGGCGCATTGAAGTCAACAATAGCACTCTCTCGAGAATCAAGAGGAGTGGTTCCATCAATACGTCGGTAAGTCAATCCACGCCACTGAAGATATTCCTCCAAAATATCAAGCAATCTTGTCATAGTACTAAACAGCAGAACACGATGCCCTGTTTTATGTAGCTTGACAAGAATTCTATCAAGAATCCAGAGTTTGCCACATGTACGAACAACACTGTCATCTACATGGTGGCCCCGTGGTGGGTAATTTAGAAAGGGATGATTACAAACTTTTCTGAGCTCCATACATTGATTTTGAAGAGGAGCATATGCACGTGCTTGGCGCTTGCTGTTTCCAGCTACTCTCAAATCCTCGTCCTCAGGATCAAGACGAATTGTATTAGTTGCTTTGACCCAATCATAAATGGCTGCTTGATAAGGAGATAATTTACATTTCAGAACAACTGGGATCTGCAGATTAACAACGAATTAATATTGACAAAACAGTGATCAATGACATAGTTTCCTACATTTAAACAAATTGGAGGGGGATAGCACACTAACTAGTCAGAAGATAAAATGTTATCCATTACCTTTGGTGGAAGAGAACCCTCAACGTCTTCTACACGTCTCCTTAACATAAATGGTTCCAAGATTTGATGCAACCGGTGAATCACAATGACCTTTTTCTCAGTCTCCAGCCAATCATCCTCGGCTTGGCCATTGGATCCATCTCTTTGAAAAGGTTTCGCAAACCAGTCATGGAAAGCTTTACTATTATCAAAAACTTCCGGCAAAAGCAAATTTAGAAGTGACCACAATTCGTGGAGATCGTTCTGTAAAAATAATGAGGTTGCTGAAATGATAAATGATGGAACAAGCTTTCTATACTGATTCTACAAATTTACCTGCAAGGGAGTGCCTGTTAACAATAGGCGACGTTGACATTTGAAGCGGTCCAAGTCTCGCGAAAGACGAGATTCTCTATCTTTCATTCTCTGTGCCTCATCAATTACAATGTACTTCCAATCAACCTTTGATAACTTCGACCGATCACGCATAACGAACTCATATGTAGTTACTAGCACATTAAATTTCATTGCTGCAACTTCCTGCATGAAATAAAGCAGCCATTCTGAATTTTTGTGCCTATTCTCTAACCAGTTGTACCAGACACGTACCTGGGAATATAATCTTGCCCGCTGATCTTTTACACCAACATAAAAGATGCACGAAACTGATGGCAACCATCGATGTAACTCACTCTGCATGCTAAGCAAATCAATACCATCGACAAGATGAAGGCCATTGAAAATTATCGCAAGTGCATACCTTCCAGTTGACAATCACTGCATTTGGAACAATGATAAGGTGAGGTCCATAATTACTCTTAAATTCCATCAAGTATGCAATTAGTGCCATAACCTGTCACAATAAAGGTTTCAAAATTAAGAGATAATCGAAAAATAAGGGCAAACAAAATTGACATATGATCTGGCATGGTGAGTCAGATAGAACATTTTTTTTATATTTGCCACAGTTTCAAGAATGCCCATAGTGGAAAAAGTCCTGTAGCTTTACGCTTGGTGTTATACTAGAAACTCATGTACATTGGAACTTCCAAAGCCACCCTTGATGCGAAAAGTGAAACCCTTCGTACAACACAGCCCTCAATGATGTAGAACCAGCACTCCCTAGCTAACTCTGCAAATAACATACTAGCAGTCTTCTGTGTTTTCTGGTTGCATTTGACGCTGAGTTACTTTCTATTTTTAGGCTTATAGGAAATTGCAGAAACCGCTTACAAATTTCCAGGTGACTACAAGCTGGCTGTAGAACCAACATAATGGAATATCCAAATTGTTAATGCCCGCTGAAGGTGCACTAGGAGCCTTTGAGATGCTTAAAGCCAATGTTTCAAGCATAATATAAAAGTTTCAAACAAGTGCAACTCACAAGTTAAACACGAGCAGTTGGAATAGAAATGTTTATAGCAAAACAAACCTGCACAGTTTTGCCCAATCCCATTTCATCCGCAAGAATACCATTGAGACGATTATTGTACAAAGATAGCATCCATTGCAGACCCACCTTCAAAAGTGCAAGAACTTTAAGTTCACCTGTTGCATCTTGAAAACATCTCTTAAACACGTGCATCCTACTTACAAGCTGATAGTCCCTTAAAATACCAGCCCGGAGCATTGATGGCTGCTTAAGGATCTTTTCATCTACAGCATGGGCTAACTTGTAATATCTGCAGCATGAGAGTGCATAACATGCTCAGTAACTTAGATAACATGATCATTCAAGAAAAACATTTTTCAGAAGTATAGAATGCATAGATTCAACAACAAGGCTGTACATGCAGTCTTGACACTCAACAAGTCCACATAAACTCACTTGTTTGCTGTTCCAGCAGGCACGTCATCATCTGATTGCCATTCCTTCGAAGAAACTGCATCTCCTGCCCGCAATGCTGCCTCTTCAACTTCCTCCTCTGAGAGCCCCTAGATTAACAGACATAACTTAGCACATACCTTCCTAAACAAGCAACAAGCTTTCATCACCTATTCAAGTCATACCATTGACCTTGCAGCTGCAGCAGCAGCCAATGCCGCCTCTTCTCGTTCTTGTTGACTTTTTACAGCCGTTATCTTTCCTCCAAGCTTGTGAAGATAATCTTCGGTCTGCGTTAAAAAGGATGAGAGCACCTCAAACCGCTGCCCTGCATCCCCAGGCATCGAGGTTTGCTGTTTCTGCAGAATCTCGCGGTATGCTTCAACATCATTGTTTTTCAAGGCTTCCATCCTTTTATTACGGTCTTCATCTTTCCTCTTTGAATATTCTCTAAGCAATCTCTCATGGAACTTAGCCACCCCCCGATTACGGGTTATACGAGCATCACGACTAGCCCAATGAGCCTCCAAAAGCTTTTTCCGCCATTGAAAAATACCCTTCAAATACTTATCCCTGATTACCCTTTGGGAAGCCATAACTTGCCTAGTCATATCAGCACGCTGGCGCTCACAAAGACGGACAAACTTTCTATAAGCTCTCTCGCCCATTGTCATAATTTCTTGTTGATTCTCCTCTACCTCATTCCTAACACGTGACTGCAGTGTCATAAGCAATAGTTTCCTTTGTGCAATACGAAGTTTTACCTTTAAGTCAGGCCTAACTTGCTGGTTATCATCTCCAAGGAGCATCTCAATTATTTTCAACTTGTGTGCCTTTTTCTTTGTTATTACTCGGATGCCCTCTTCTCGTGATAGTTTCCTCACATCATACCCTATAAGTACAGGGTGTCCCCAGTTGGTACCATTACCTTGGACAACATTTCCATCAGTTTTCTTGCCAAACTGAGGAAGATCAAACAGAGGGCCTCGGTAACGTCTGGTTAGCTGAACCCCCTTTTGCACAGCATTGACATTGGAAGGAACTATTGATGATGATTGTGAATTATCACCAGGTGCGATTCCATTGGTTTTCAGCATCTCCATCTTGCCAGTGTCATTCTTTGCAGCAGGCACAGACACTGCATCAAAGGATGAACATGAGCCTGGATTTGTAGGCTTCATGGCCACATCATGGTTTGCATTCATGGGTACTGCATTGTTCGTTACTTCATTGGCAGGAATATTCTGAGTAAAAGTCTTCCTTCCAGCGTCATCATGCTTTACTAATTGGATCGGCATTCGTTCGTCTCTGACCTCTGGGGATTCTAGGGCTTTGCTCTGCTGTAGCTGATGTACCTTCTCAACAGATAATTGGTCTGACACCCTTTCCGGGAATGCACCAGGCAAAACAGCAACTTGATTTTGCAGATATGGAAGTGGGGGTGGTGTTATAGCTCGAATAATTTCAATTGTGAATGCCCGTTCTCCACGCTGGAAAGCAATATGACAACATGTTAAAGTCCTTCTACATCAAATTAATAAGTTTCAAAAAAACATACTTTGAGCCGCCGAAATGCTAAAATTTGGGCTCGGAGAACCATGAGCTGCTGGCGGGTGAAAACAGGCTGTTTTAATTGTGCATGTTGACTGAAGTGTTGTGACTGGTTGACTTGCTGAGCAAGTACATGTGGCACAGCCCCCTGGCCATCTACTGGTGTAAGCTGCCTGGAAGGGTGCTGTTGAAGTTGAATCTGAAGTTGTTGCTGTTGGAGCTGCTGTTGCTGCTGTTGTTGTAGCTGCAATTGCTGCTGTTGCTGCTGCTGCTGCTGAAGCTGCTGTTGTTGCAGCTGGAGCTGCTGTTGCTGTTGCTGTTGAAGCTGCTGCTGCTGCTGCTGCTGCTGAAGCTGTTGATGTTGCTGCTGCTGAAGCTGTTGGTGCTGCTGCTGCTGCAGCATCTGACGCTGCTGCTGAAGCTGTTGCTGCTGAAGCTGCTGTTGTTGAAACTGCTGCTGAAGCTGTTGTTGCTGGTGTTGATGCTGCTGCTGATTCTGATTCTGGTGCTGTTGCTGATGATGATGATGTGATTGCTGTTGCTGTTGCTGCTGATGCTGCTGTATTTGCTGCTGTTGCTTCAAATTTGCCATTTGAACGGTGTTCTGCATACCTATTTCTGGTTTTGGTGGATTTTGTAGTGAACCCATAGATGACATCGGAAGCCCTGATGTCATGTTCACAATAGGAAACTGCTGACGATTTGAAGACGATGGCCTCTCAGCCTGCAAATCCCCTCCATGGATGGCTGAATTAGGAAATGAAGCGCCATGAATACCCATCATATTATTACCATGCCCAAGATTGCGACGATTGGCATTGAATAGCTCAACTGGAATGCCAGAACCACCAGGTTGAGCATGTCCATGCATAAGCATGCCTGAGTTTAAATAGGAGGAATCAAACTCAGGGGCAGAAACTACTGATATACCCATTGACGAGGACCTCTGCTGTGCTGCAGCATTTTCTGCAGCAGCTTTTTGCATAGCTAGCATTTGGGCCTGTAACTGAGGAATGAGTTCTGGTGGATAGAACTGTTGTGAAGAGCCCTCTAAGCCTTGTGAATTCTGTGGCGTAGCTCCATACATAAATGCCATATTGTTCTGCACCCGTTGTTGATTTTGTACCCCTTGTGAAGCTGAGGCAGAAGCATTAGTCTGCATAATTTGTGATGAGTGTGAATGTTGAAGCTTTCCATCGGCTCTAGGTAATGAACGCTCCCTCTGATTCTCTTGGTTAAATTGGCCCATGGAACCCATGGTTGATGCCTGGCCTGACATTAAATCCTGCAATTTTGAGCTACTTGACACCCCAAAAAAATCTTGCCCCTGGCATGCAACAGCCTTTACTTGTTGTTGGGGTAAAATATTGACTTGTGCTCTATGTTGTGTTGCCTGCAAAGCCTGTTGCAAATATGCTTGAGCTTGCAGTCCCTGTGCTTCTTCATCCAAGACATGCCCCTTTGAATGGGTTTCTGAGTGTGTTTCGCTGGAACTTATAGTAGAACCCTGCTCTCCATATGCCCTTGAAGGTATATGATAAAGTGAAGGAGGACCATTGGTATTTGAATTTAAGCCTTGCACTGTATTACCCTGAAAGGTATATAGTGCCTCACCCTTTGATCCACTCTCCCGCAATTGCTGCAAAACAGAACTCTGTCAAATAATGCCCTAGGGTAATGCTCAATGGGATGGGGTGTTAGCTCACAAAATACTGGAAACAATCACGTCTAAAATCTGATCAATAATCCCCACTGAAAATAACCGAAATAAAAAGCGATCTGCATTAGGAAAATGAGAAAAACCCCACATGCCCGTATGAAGACATCTTGCGTTCAAGTTCATATGGAGCTGGATATAAATTTCTGAGCGGTTAACAAGATTGCATTGCAGAAGGGAGGCCTTAAACAGCCAAGTAAAATGTCAGATCCGGCCTACCTGATGCAAATGGAGCAACTGAGGTGACAGTTGCTGAGGCCACGAAGAGAGTGCAACAAAGGGTAACGATGATCCGGAGCTTGAACAGGCTCCCGCCTGAGAGGCTGCTACAGGAGACGAAATGTGGCCGTAACCGCCGAGAGCAGCAACCTGGGAAGACGTAGGAACTCCCGTCCTGCATGATGGGGATGCGGAAGAGCTGGAGCTGGAAGACCCAACAAGAGAAGCCTCTTGATTCTGCTGGTTCTGAGCCAGAAATGGAGCCTGATTCTTCTGAACGGAGAAACCTTGGCCCTGGGGCTGCTTCTGTTGGGCCTGCGCCTGAGCCTGCTGGCCTGGCTGCATGCAGCCAAGCCCAAACTACACAAAGGCAGCCTCTGTTTGTAAGACCCACAAAAACCCACAAAATACTCCGTGCCTACAACCCTAAAATGCGACTCTTCAGGCAGTAATCACATCATCCAACACCCATATAACTCTTTAAACGATAAGATAGTAGGCAGGACACTGAGACAATGATGCGCAGAGCATTATACTATGCGGCTATACTATCTATCTCAATGGGATTGGATTGGTCTGTTCTGCACAGCCCAGTGTCGGGTCCGTCTGGACCCGCTTTCTGTGTGGCCCCCCTCGCCGAACCGCTTCCTTCTTCAGAAGAAAAATAGCCTAGCTTTGTGGATGTTTGTGCCTTGCTATTCTTCCTTCCATCTCTGAGTATCTTTCTCTACCATGGCATATACACGCGCTCAACTAAAGCATTTTTTTTTTCCTCTTTTTTTTTCTCGTCCCGTCTCCGTGTAAACCCTCGCCCCGTCCGCCGCCGCCTTAGTACTTCCTTGTCGCATCTGCCTAATTCATCTTAGCCGTCCATTCGCGAACGGTCCTGATTTTCTTTACCTTTACGCAATATCGCCCACGTGGGTGTATTGATGATTCCTAAAGTATAGGTCCCTGATATGAGTTACGTGTCAGTAGGTTATTGATTGATTGACCATGCCTTGCCTTGTCTTCATCATCGTGTTTGTTTAGTTAGGAGTTACCGGTGTGTTAATTAATTGAAAAATCAGGGAGGGTGGAAAATTACGCTCTCAGGGCCCATCCCCATTACGGCATTCATCTTGATTGCTGAGTTTGCCATGAAACAAAAGGAATAGAACTACAGTCATTCCCATTGATCTCTCCATTTCTTGACCTCAAAACTCATAAGAAGACAAATCAAGAAGATTCGTCATCACTACAGGACAAAACTATTCAAGCAAAATACAAACCCAGTTACGAAATTTGGAATCCAGAAGTGCTTAAGGACTTCTGAAGAAAGGAGAGGCGCCCCCACCATGTAATCCAAAATGGGAAAAATTTCACGGAATGGGAACGGTGGTTTTGGAACTGGGTTCGCCACATGGCAAAGCTGCCTTCAATTTACGAGCTAATGGGGATGGGCTCTCATTCGCCTTTTTTTTTTCAAGCAAAATTTTCAGATCGATCTGCTATTGTTTTTGTTAAGAGGCGCTGCCAGTGTAATGCGCCCTGTGTTAAGCGGCACCGGCTGGAAAAAAGAACTGGTCGTAGCAAAGAACCTGTATTTAGGTTGAGAAGTAGCGTACCTATGTACGTACACACGTATGTGCATGCATACATATACATAATGCATACATATATATGCGTATACAAAATGCATACATACATTTCGAGGCGACGCCAGCTAGGTCACCATAAAATTTCTTCCCGAAATTTCAAGGTGAAAGAGATTACTCCTTCCAAAGACCAATCCTGTGATGGCATCTTAGATATGGCCCTTCCACCAACCGCAGTTAGGAGTTAGCAAAACGTTGCCCTCAAAACTAAAGACACTCAATGTTAATTGCAAAACACTATGTTCATTGTCGGGGAAGCTCTCCCGTCATGCTAACTACCCTGGGTTGGATCTCTGCCAAGTAGGAGATATCACTAATTCATGTTCTCCCTTCTCTTCTCTTCTTGAAATCACACAGGGGAGGTGCTTCTTCCTGCATGGCTAGACCATTCTTGATGTAATCCTTTGTCCTCTTTCCATCCCGACCTGATTGTCTGGTTTATGACAGTTATCTTTCGTCCTTCACGATTCTTGAGAGTAGAGTTGTCCTCTTCTTTTTCGACAGTTTGGATTCATGAGAATCGGGGGGGGGGGGGGGGGGGGGGGGGG
>JAANSK020184434.1:0-24806 GCA_011763485.2 Isoetes engelmannii
ATCCCTACTATTGGGATGAAAAAACCCCCACGTGGGAGGAAAAACCCTAACAGTAGGCTCTCAAATACCATGCCCCAAAAGAGAGAGTCTGGTGGCCGAGATCTGCAGGATTAAGATCCTAGTCGCGCCACCATAGGTGATGCGGCATATGTCGGGTACCGCTGGAGGGCATGGTGCTCATCCTCTACCATGTGCATCTCACAGCACTGACATCACTTCTCTCTCCTTCATAAGATCCGGTATTTTTAAGCAATCTAAGGCTTTTGACTGAATAATATAGCACATGGTTTAGACCTGCGAATAATATAGCATATGATATTAGAACTTCAATTTAAGGTAACTAGATAACTTGTATCCAGATAAAAACTTCAATGCACCCAAAAACTTAAGGTCGCAACCAATTAAAATTCGTTAGCATTTCACGCAATATCTAATACCTGGACATGCACTCCATCTCCTACTCAGCACTGACGCGGTAGGGACTCTTGGGTTATATCTTCAGGATGTTCTTGACGAACGCCATCGGCAATGTCTCACTTCCCTGTGACGGTCTCCACTTTGCTTACTCAGCTGGGGGGTGCCACCCCTTTGATTTGTATACCAGCAAGCGCATTGGCACCATTGTTTTTCCCCAAATGGGTTTTTTCACCCGGGCTGTAATACGCTTGCTGTTTGTCCTGTATAGGTCCCATAGGCCAATTGGCCTTCGTGGACGATAAAAACTTTTCTATTCTATTCTATTCTATATATTCTAATTTTTCACTTGCACAACTTTTGTGGCATAGCCATGCGTATGCGTATGTTTATAAACATCAATTTGCAACTGATATTATGGTGGTGCCACGTGGACACACGTGGATTAGGCACACGTGGACGCTCTAAAATTGCTCTAAAATGTTAACCCATACGTGCCAAAAAAGGTAAAGGACTTTTTGATATCAGCAGTAATAGACGACAAGAGTGACGTGGCGCCACGTAAGCTCCCATCAAGCCGGAGGAGGAAGAATAGATGCCGGAGTAAGGGCAGAGGCAACGTATGGGCGATGGATCTTCGATGTCGGGCATGCAGCTCGCCCTTCAGCAGCAGCAGCAACAACAAAACCAAATTTTGGGGCTTTTGGCAACGGCCCTTGGCGATGGAGCTGGAGCTTCGATTCCGGTGGATGATGCCACCCGGGCCGCAGCTCTGGCATCGTTACATCGTTCCATTTTGTTCCCACAATCTTGCCTTCTTGTACGTCGGCTATGGGCACGTCTCTTTCAAGGCCTGCAGCAGCTGCTTTCAGACAAGTAAGTTTTCTTCTATCTGATTTTAAGATTGTAACTGCAGCTTTTACTGTCAAGTGTGTAATACTTTATCATATTGAGCTCTGTAAACGTTTTAGCCTAGAATTGTGAATCCAGCAGTTTAATCCTACCATATACGCAGGAATTATGGAGTGAGACATCAAGCAGCTATTACATTTGGTAGCGTTTGTGCACTAGCAGCACCAGCTCTGCCAGCTATGATGAATGGAAGGCCTGTTCCTCCAGTTATGGGAAACCCAGCTGATAGATTCATGGGTTGGGCTTTACCAGAGCTAACTGAAGCCAGCATTAGAACAGATGAACGTGCTGTTATGGCACTGGATGGAATTCGGGAATTCCTTAATGCAGGAGAAGTAGCTGCTGTGGAACGTTTTGTGCCAACTGTAATTGGAGTTTGCAGGGTACTCTTGGAAGATGAAAGAACCTCTATGACAGTTTTACAACATATACTGGGTCTTTTGACAACCATTTCTCTAAGATTTCGTGGTTATTTTCAACTGCAATTTGTAGACATGGTTGACTTATTGCTTGGATGGGCACTAGATCCTGAGCTGTCAGACACGTACAGATGCGCAATTACTGACAGTTTGTTCCAATTCAAAGCTCTTTGGGCAACCAATTTACACTTTTCATTGAATCTGTTAAGGAAGTTCTTAGATGATATGGAAATTCTATCACAAGATGCGGCCTTGAGTATTCCACAGCAGAAACACAGATTGCTGGCATTGGCTTCTTGTTTTCTAGCTGTTCTTCATGCTTCTACGCTTGGTGCAGGAGAAGCTGGAAATATTGACATCTTGTTACAGCCACTTAAAGAAATTCAGCCTCGTTTGCTTTCCTGCTTTGCGAGTGCCAATAAGAAGTTTGGTGATATGACATGGACTATGCAATCTGCTCAAATTATGGTTCTTCTTGCAGACACGTTGAAAGGCAACTTTGCAGAATTTTATGCTATAGCAATGGACATAATACTTGAGAAGGTGGCACCTGAAAGCAGTTGCGCCATCATTGGTCTGATGTGTGGTTCCACTACACCACCCCTAACATCAGCACAGATACAAAGTTTGCTGAAGATGAATTTAAAGATAATAGTCTCCCAGGGGATCTTCTTTCTGCCTTCTGGATGCAAGAAGCTTCTTAAACTAGATTGCCCCTTCTCGAAATTAAGACTGCATCCAAACCGAGCAGTAGCTAATGCTGTTACCACAACTTATTTATCCCTTCTGCGACATCCCACTGGTGCTGTCTCTTTGGAAGCCTCAAAATGCTTAAGAATGGAGCTGGAGCATTATAGCAAGTTCTTATTCAGTGCATATAGGGAGGGGAATCCCTACATGCAATTGTCATTAGAGTCTAATGAGGTTTCTCAGGCCCATGATCTATCCCAACATGAAGTTATAGCAGTGTTCAGGTTTAACATTGTTTCTCTGGTTGGAAGTGTTTGTCTTAGGTCAAATCAGTGTACAATGAAGGTGGATGGCCGTGCAGATGAACATACTAGTAATGGACTTCATCCCCAACTTTTTCAAGCTATAGAACTAAAGGATTTTCTGCTGGAGAAATTGAACCCATTTGAAGCACCTTTGAAATGGTATCCTGACCTTCAACTTGCATTAGTTCATGCACTAAGGAGGCTAAGCTATTTTATAATTTCGACACAGGCATGCAGTCTTACTAATTTGTCCAGAGATGACAGTCTGTCAAATGACAGGAATAGTCAAAGTTATCACGGGACGTTTTTGGATTGCTTCAATGAGTTTATTATGGTAATATCACAGGGTTTGCATGCAAATGCTAGCCAGGGTATCAAGCTTGAATCACTTGGCTGGCTTATGACTTTAGTGCAATTTATGAAGTCTTATCCTAATAACGAGTGGTCAATTTCAAACAAAGAAGCAAAGGATAACCTGATCACTGGTATGAAACTAAGCCGCAATATCATGTCATTATTACTGGCATGTACCTCAGACAGAGAGCCTCGTATCAGGGAATCAGTGGCAAATGTACTGGACGTTTTATTACAGGCTGAAGTCTTTACAGCTTCGCAACTACATGCGGTCACTACTGTTACTCTCGAACAGCTTGGTGATTCTGATCCTGCTGTTCAGGCATCCTATCAGAAATTGTTGCTATGCTTTGCAGTTGGTTCTTTGTGGACTCAAGGGAGAAGCAAAATGGACCAGCCTGATGTTCTTGCAGATGGTGATGAACGTCCATTATGTATTGACAGTAAGATTAAACATTGGTTGCAAATATCTATATCACGGCCATGCACACATCTTAGACCCCATCAAGTGCTCTGCATGTTCAATTATGTTTCTCAGCGTAGGCAGGTTCTTCCTTCAAATTGGCTCCAGCGTTTAGTATACAACTCTCCTGGATATTTTAAGAGTGAAGCATTGACGGCTGGTGACGATGGTGATAATGGAAAAGAGGACATCGCGGGATTGGAAATCAAGATGGATATTGACACATTGGAAAGCGTTTATGCAAGTAACAACCTTGCTGCAGCATGGTGGTTAATTCAAGAGACAGCACGTCATTGTGTCACATTGAGGCTCCGTACTCACCTTGGCGGCCCAACCCAAACCTTTGCAGCATTAGAGCGCATGCTGTTAGACATTCCTCAAATTGTGCAAACTGGTTCTGGACAGCAGGAAGGCATCGCCCTCAAAGATTCATTAAATTCGAAACTGCTCCCCATGCGCCTGCTTCTGGAGCTTGTTGAGGGGTTGCAAAAAAATATTTATAATGCTTATGAAGGATCGACTATATTGCCAGCTTTGGCACTGCCCAGTGCAGTTTTTTTCCGTGCCAATAAGAAGGTGTGCGAGGAGTGGTTTGTTAGAATTCGGGAAGCTTTAGTGAATGCTAGTGTTGCTATTCACTGCCATTCCGCGACAGTACATCATGCTATGCTTCAACTCCAAGACTTACGTGCTAAGGTAGTCAGGGAATTGCCGCGAGCACAAGCATCTGAGAGCGGAATGTCTTTGAGGTTTAAGACTCAGAGAGACGTCCTAAGGGTATTGCGTCAGGCATCCCTTGCACTTTGCAAATCTTATGAAGCTGATGCTTTGATGGGACTCCATGCATGGGCTTCTACAGCATTTAGTGCAGTGCTTGAGGATGGGCTATTAGTGCAGAAGACAAGCAGTTTATTTGGGCCCTTGGGATGGATGAAAGGCCTAGTTTTTCAGGCAAATAAACAATTCGAAAGGGCTGCTGGCCATTTTATGCAGTTATTGCAATCGGAAGAGGCATTAAATGCTATGGGGGCAGATGGTGTGCAATTTACAATCGCTCGACTGGTTGAATGTTATGCTGCTATTGCCGACTGGCCGTCCCTGGACAGCTGTTTGCAAGATTTGCAGCTGTTGCGAACAAAACATGCAGGCAAGCCATATGCTGGGGCTTTAACTACAGCAGGAAATGACATGAATGCTATCCATGCATTATCCCGCTTTGATATGGGTGATGTGCAGGGTGCTTGGGGATATTTGGATTTGACACCGCAAAGTAGTAATGAACTAACTGTTGATCCTCGACTAGCCCTACAAAGAAGTGAGCAAATGCTTCTGCAGGCAATGCTTCGGAAAGATGAAGAAAGGCAGGATGCATTACGAGAAGTAACTGTGGCGAAAACAATGCTGGATGAAGTTTTAATGATGTCTGCACTTGATGACATTTCTGAAGTAGCTCCATATATATTGCAGCTAAGCTGCATTGACGTGTTTGAACAGAGCATAGGCCTGAGTAAAGAATCAAGTGACATTAAAATGAGGTCAAATGTGGTCAATGCTTTTCCCCATGTTTTAGGACATTCTTTGGATGCCCCCTATCAGGATTGCCAACTGTGGCTTAAGCTTCAACGCGTTTACCGGCATATTTATCCAAATTCATGTAGTACATTGCAGCTCCAGCAAAACCTTATTAGGCTGGCTCGAAAGAGTTATAATTTTAGGTTAGCACGCCGATTGTTGAACGATATGCCTACCACTGAAGAATTAAAAAGCAAGGACAGCCCAACGGAGTGGCCATCAATCTTGTCTGTAGCCCAGTATGAAAGCATTCTTTTGTTGCACTCAGAGGGTAAGAAAGAAGAATCCCTTATTGAACTTTGGAATCTTCTACGGAGCTCCATGTTTGACCATCCTGAAGAACATAGTAGCGGAGAATTTAGCGTGCTGAAGGCAAGGGCAAGCATGAAGTTCTCATCATGGCTGCAGCAGGATGGTATGCCTCCTAGCTTATTTGCGAAGATGTGTGTTGATAAGAAGTCTAAGAATGATGGTCATTTGAATATTCTGAATGATGCGTCATCTGCCCAAATTAACAGTGAATTAAGTAACAGTGATTCTGCAATGGTTCTTGACGAAGCTATTGCAGCTGGTTATAAAGCTGCCACGCTATTATGCCCAGAACTTTCTCAAGCATGGTTCTCATTTGCTTCTTGGTGTTATTTGCAAGCTAGGTCTTCCCTTTCTAAAACTGCAAAGGTTTCTAAGCCAATTATATTTGATGAATTGCTGAATTCAGATTTCAGCACAGACGGCCTCGCTCTTTCTGACGATGAAGTGGCACGCGTCTATCAGCTCATTGATAATGCTGTAGAAACACTTACTGAAGGATATGATTCTGAGAATGCAAAACTTAAAGATGTTTTGGTTAAAAGAGTAGTTCATTTATTGCAAGCTGCAGCTGGACTAGTAGGCATTGAGGATTGGGACATTGAGTCTCCTTCCATGGTGCTGTCATCACAATTGCAACAAGAATTGCACCTCTTAGATCCATCTGATAGAAATTGTCTTATACAAGAATTGATGCAGCTTTGGCGGATGTTACGGAAGCGACGTGTTTCATGGTTTGGGCGTGCTGCTCATGGCTTCTTGAAATATCTTGGCCTAGCTAACAGGAAACTTTCCGTTAAGACCACATTTAAAAGCCTTTTTGACGCGACGAAACCTTCCAGTAGACAGAGCGTTCTTAGTGCCACATTATATGTGTTGCAGATTATACAGAACTATGGAGTGGAGTTAGCAGATGTGCTTTCTGATGGGTTATCTGCGGTCCCGCCATCTCCTTGGCAGGTAAGACTTTGTAAAAACTAATTGTGGTCCAGAGATGTAGTCAGTAGCAAATTTAAAAGAGAAAGGTCAGAATAATGTGGGGTTATCCTGTAGGCATTGGATGCTAGTCTTAACCACTCTTCACAATAACAGATAGAATCTATGAGCTCCACAGTTTTAATTCGCTCTTTCTGCTTGCAGGAAATAACCCCTCAATTATTTGCTCGCTTAAGCACTCACCCTGAACCAAGTGTAAGAAAGCAGGTTCAAGAGTTGCTAATGTCACTGGCAAATGTATCTCCATGGACCATTGTTTATCCAACACTTGTTGACCTCTACGCCAACGAGGGTCAACCTTCAGAAGAGCTGAACAACATTTTGAACTGTCTGGTATGTTATTGGACCTTTCGTTTCAAGCTTGCTTTGTCTATGTAACTAGGTTGCAAATACATGTGAGTAGCTTTTGTATTTCAATTGTCGCGAATTGTACGACTATCAATGTCTAAACTTTTGCCTTAATTCCGGGGTTGATATTGTACCAACTGCATTCTCCAATCTGGGCCCGTTGTTACTCATTTTTAATCACTAACCACTAGAAGTTTGGAATAGGTTATAAGTTTATGTTGATGAGTGACTGACGATACATTGAAAGAAGCTTTTATAGCTTATTTTGGATTACATTGTAACCTAAGCTGCATTTTTTATACCTCAACAACCATCCAAAGGTTTCTGTACAATAGAAAATATGGCTGTTCAATTTTGAACAGCTCTACTGTAAAGCCAAATGGCAATCTTGTTGTTTACATTACTGCTTTCTATAGCTCCTAAGGGCAAACTTTCATTATGCTAAAGTATAGAATAGAGATAATTTGAAATTTCTACCGTTGCACTATTTTGTTTGGTTTCTTGGGTTCAAAGAGCTGAATTCTGATGGTCGCAGATGAAATTGCATCCAAAGTTGGTGAATGACGTGCGATTAATGATAAATGAGCTTGGGTCAATCACTGTGTTATGGGAGGAACAATGGCTCAGTACTCTCCAAGACCTTCATGCAGGTATAAAAAGGGAAAATTCCAAATATACCCCTCAAGTTTGCATATGTTCCAAAAAATACCCCAGAAACAGGGTATTTGGCTCGAATGGCAATAGCATTTTTGTGATCCATCAAATATAAAAGTCGCCTTCACGAAACTTGTAGATTAGAGTGAGTGTTATCCAGTAGCAGTGGAATCATCTAAAATGAAGTTGGAATCTTCAAGTTACAGTGGTTTAAATAAGTGTTATAGAAAATAAGTCAAATGAGCCAAGCTTGTGCATTCCAACTCCCATTTAGATGAATTTGATCTTGTTGGAAAGATCTTATCCTGATCTATAATGTTTGTGAAGACAGCTTTTTAATTTGTTGAAAATACCCTTCATTTGGAGGGTATTTTTGGAATATTTGTAAACTTAAGGGGTATATTTGGAATTTACCCTATAAAAAATGGTGTCAGTCTAATATCCATTTTCTTTCTCTGTGTGTGTGTTTTTTTTTCTCACATTTCTGCCTTTTGTCAGATGTCACACGCCGGATCAACACCTTGACAGATGAAGCTGCAAGGGTGGCTGAGAACCCAACTCTTAACCACGCTGAAAAGCAACGAATAAATGCTGCAAAATATACTGCAATGATGGCTCCTGTGGTGATAGCCTTAGAGCGTCGGCTTCTTGCTACTTCAAGGCCAGCAGAAACGCCCCATGAAGAGTGGTTTCAAGAAACCTATGGTGGGCAATTGAAGTCCGCTATTTCTAACTTCAAAGCACCACCAACTGAAAATATTACTGTCAATGATGTTTGGGGACCATTTGATGCCATCGCTTCATCTCTAGCCAACCACCATAAACGATCTTCAGCACTACTGAGTGATCTTGCTCCTCGTCTTGCCATTCTTAAATGTTCTGATGCACCAATGCCAGGTCTGGAAGTGCAGACTAACGCATGCTATGGAAGCTCTGCACATGTCTCAGGTGCTTGTAATGGAGTCAATAGTGGAGTGAATATTGCCGGAGTGGTGACAGTGGCTGCTTTTGATGAACACATTTCAATCCTTGCCACGAAAACAAAACCAAAGAAGATTTCTTTCGTTGGATCTGATGGCCGGCATTACACCTACCTTTTGAAAGGGAGGGAGGACCTTAGGCTTGATGCAAGGATTATGCAATTGTTGAGAGCTGTTAATAGCATGCTACATGCATCCAGTAAAACAAGGCATCGTGGTTTAGGTGTTCGTTATTATTCGGTTACACCACTAAGTGGACGAGCTGGCTTGATTCAATGGGTTGAAAATGTGACCAGCATCTACAGTGTTTTTAAAGCATGGCAACAACGAGTACAGGCTGCTCAACTTTCATCCAGCACACCTCCAGGGAATAATACCGTACCTCCTCCTGTGCCACGCCCTAGTGATATGTTCTATGGAAAGATAATTCCAGCTTTAAAAGAGCTGGGCTTGAGGAAAATTATTTCCCGCAGAGATTGGCCCCAGGAAGTCAAAAGAAAAGTTCTTTTGGATCTTATGAAGGACACCCCAAGGCAATTGCTATATCGAGAATTATGGTGTGCAAGTGAGGGTCTCAAGGCTTTTAATATGAAAGTAAAGAGGTATTCTTGTTTCAGATACGATTTTTTCTGAACTTGCTTTGTTTATTTTGAATGCTTAAAGCTATTTTGGTTTCTCAGGTTTTCAGGAAGCGTGGGCGTCATGAGTATCGTTGGCCACATTCTAGGTTTGGGTGATCGGCATTTGGACAATATTCTTTTGGATTTTCATACTGGTGATGTCGTACACATTGATTACAATGTTTGCTTTGATAAAGGCCTACGGCTGAAAATTCCTGAAATTGTACCTTTCCGCCTCACACAAACGATTCAAGCCGCATTAGGTCCAACCGGCACTGAAGGCATGTTCCGTAAGGATTGCGAAGCAGTGTTAGAGGCATTACAATGCAGCAAGGATTTAATCCTAATGCTTCTTGAAGTATTTATTTGGGACCCATTGGTTGAGTGGATGAAAGGTGATGGCCTTGATGAAGCCACAATTGGTGGTGAGGAACGTAAGGGTATGGAGTTAGCTGTGAGTCTTAGTCTGTTTGCCTCACACGTGCAGGAAAATCGCGTGGCTCTTCAGGTGAATATGATTTGTCATCCATTGCTCAAGCTTATAATTGTTATAGGTTTTTTTCTTTTAATGTTATCTTCAAATTTAGAGTACCTGTACTTATTATTCAATTCAAGTACTGCTTGTTTTAAAGTGGATGCATGATCAAGGGTGCTGTCTTCGATGCATGAAGGTGGTTCATTTTATAACCATAGTTATTTTATGTTCGAATTACTTTGCCATCATAAGAACAAGCGGATTTAGAAGAGATTCCCATAATATATAAGATTTTTACGTTGGTGGTCGCCATTCAGAACATGAGGTTCCAGAAGAGCATATTTTAAATATTCACGAGGGATGTGGTTGAGTTATTGAGTACAAGTACTTTGTTTCTCTATTATAGGGACACGATGTGATGTTACTTCCTGCCATTTTTCACTGTTCCAATAATATGTGGGACGTCCTTGTAAAGGACATCACCAGTGTTTACTTGAAACTTCTGAGTGAAAGGCTGTTGTTTTAACATGTCAGAGGCTTCCTGGGATTACGGTGTTTACCTATTTGGCCGGCATTCATGAAATGATTAACTCCCTCCCAAACATAGATTTTAACTAAAAGTTTTTATCATACTTCAAATGTACGTATTAAGTGATGTTGTTTTCTGAGTTTATAATTTTACATATGTGCAGGAGCACCATGATCAGCTTCTGGCAAATTTGCCTGCTGTCTTATCTACACTCCAGGTAGAAGATCTTAAAACAACAACCTTGTTTAATAGAATTTCATTCATTAGGAACTTTACCTCATTATGTTAATGGTCACTGCAGAATTTTAAAGAAGCATATGAAAATTTCGAGAAGGTATCTTCACTGGCATTCCTTGCAGACCAGAAAATGGCTGCTGCAGCCAAGGCTGAAGCTAATGCAAGAGCTGTCATGTCAGAGGCTTCATCTAGCCTGGAAAATGTCCGTATGTCTTATGAACTACAAGCTAGAGACTATTCACAAGCTAAAGGCGTGGTGGCTGAGGCAGCAAGGGACACCACACGCTGGGTGGAGAATCACACTAGAGTGCTTGATGCCTTGAGAAATGGATCTATCCCAGAAGGCCATGCAAGTGGACAGCTAGCAGGTTCTCCAGAGGCTGTATCTTTAATATCTGCAGTTCTTGCTGCAGGCGTACCACTAACAATTGTTCCTGAACCAACACAAATGCATTGCCGTGAGGTAGACAGGGAGATTTTGCAATTAAGCACTGCTCGTCATGAATCCGCAGTGCTTGCAGTGAAGGTTTTACAGGCATATTCTTTGGCATTGCAGAGGCTTTTGCCACCAAACTATGTGACAACTAGTTACGTTCATGGTTGGGCTCAGGTTTTGCAGCTCTGTGTTAGGCAGCATTCTCCTGACGCTTTTACAGCTGCAAAAAGGCAGGCAGATGAACTTCTATCCAGAGGTCGTGGTGATCATGATGAAGTTATTTTACGAGAGCATGAATCTTTACGGTTGCATATTGAAAGGCTTTTGAAGGACTTCAGGAATTTGCAGGATGATTCTAGAGAGCTTGAAGGATCAATTGACCCAGATGCAGAAAGAAAATCCAAAGACCGGCTTATGGCAATCTTTACACGTCATCTCCAATCCATGGGTTTTTCTAAAAAAGACGATGACTCTTCTGCAGGATCTAAGCTTGATGAAAAGGATGCAGCATCCTTTGATGTGGATGAGAAACGGACTAAGGTGATAACTGTATTGCAGTCAGCAGCTGCTGCTATTTACACCGAGATTGGGGATAAGCTGATGGTTTTACGCTGCACAGCTATTGACAAGCCACTATTTGGCGTTGGCGATGATGTAAATTTTCAGAATCAGAAATGGTGCTTTCAGGAGCTGCAAGAATTAATTGAGAGATGTGCACTGGTTTCAGGCATCTTGTCAGAAGTTCAGCAGCTTTTCTCCCAAGGACCCTCGCAACAGGTTGTGGATTACTGGGATTCTTCTTTACAAGGAATTCACAAATGGATAACAAGCTGCCAAACTTGTGTATCAGGAGTAAAGAGTCTAATCACACAATTGGTAAATGTTGTACTTCCAGAGACTACTAAAGCTGCCTTTTCTCGTGACCCTGCTGTTATGGAAGCTTTTGCTTCCTTGTCACAAATCCGTGGCACCATTGACACTGCATTAGAACAGGTTCTTGAAATCCAGAAACAGAAGTCAGCTTTACTAGAATTAGAGGAAACATATTATGAGAAGGTTGGAGATATTACTCGCCGCCAATCTTTGCTTGAGGAAGCGGCAGCAGGGGGCAGGGATCATTTATCATGGGAGGAGGCCGAGGAGCTTGCAACCCAAGAAGAACTTTGCCGTGAACAGTTAGAGACATTGCATAGGGCTTGGTCTCAACGAAGCGCCCAAGCTTCTGCTTTCATAAGGAAAGAAGGGAGTATAAAAGCTACCTTGGCAGCTGCTGAACAGCGTTTCGAAAGTTTAATATGCTTGGACAGGGATGATCTGCATTTGGTGAGGGGGAAAGTTATATTGGCAGCCTTTGCAAAGGTATTTTCGGCCATGGAGACTTTGGATCACTCATTATTTTCTCTTGGAAGTGGGTTAGCAGAGATTAACCAACATCCACTTCAGCTGGATAGCTTGGCAGCTGGGTTTCCAGGTCTGGAATATATATGGCAGGCCTCACATATACTGCAAGACAAGACATTTTTTGTATGGAAAGTGGGCATTATGGATATCCTACTGGATTCGTGTGTCCGAGATGCTTCAAGCATTGATTGTTCTATCAGTCTAGAACAATCATCAAGCAATCAAAAAAAGAGGTTTGAAGGACAATTACAAACTCTTTTAGATCTTTATTTACGAGAACGTTTGACACCACAATTCCTGGAATTAATAACAAGGGAAACATTGCTACTAAAACCAAGCTCAACAAGTGAAGTGAAGGAAGATGCTCAACAATTGAAAAAGGAGGGAGAACGTATTAGGAGGGCCATTCGGCTTCTTCATGAGTATTGTGATGTCCATGAAGCAGTGCGAGCTGCAAGAACTGCTGCTTCTACAATGAAACAACAGGCAGATGAAGTTATGCAAAGTCTTCAAGCTACCCAAATGGAGGTAGCCAGACTTGAATGGCTGCACGATTCCATATTATTGCGGCTTGAGTCTGAAGGGCTGCTTTTAGGAATGCCCAATGGACTTGCTGGTAGTAAGGCTGGATTGAGCCTGGCATGGTGGAATAGAAAACTATTGCTGGAAAATTTACAGTCAGCCGTGAAGTCAATAAGACGGGCAACAGAAGGCCTACAAGGGTTGGACGTTGCTAGCTTGTCTGCTGAAGAACAGTTAGACAGGGCAATGGCGTGGGCATGTGCAGGCTCAATCACAAGTGCTTCAGGAACTGGTCAATCAAATCGGTCTATTGGCATTCCTTCTGAATTTCATGAGCATCTTCGCCGGAGGCAACAACTTTTATGGGCTGCAAAAGAAGAGGTTAACAATATTGTAAGGTTGTGTGTGGCAATTTTAGAGTTTGAAGCTTCTCGGGAAGGGGTTCTGGACACAGAAACAAATAGCGTGGAGCAAAATGCTTGGCAGCAAAGTTATCAAAATATAATTGCCAGACTGGAAGCTACTTGTCTTTCATTCACAAGTAAGATTCGTACCTGCATACATGCCTGATTTAAGCCCTCCTTAGCTTCCTATTAACTAGTTAGAAGTAGCTTTGAAGAAGTAGAATCGTATAATATTTTGCATCAGGAGAAAGTGTGGTTGCAATTTATGTTTTTTTTTTTTTAATGTAATATAATATTAAGCTACATGTATCTCCAAGCTATTCTGCTTGTTCTATGTCACGCGAGTTTATCAAATCCATAAGGCACATGTGAAACAAAACAAAAATGAAGGCACGTGTAAGAACAAAATTTCGGGCTCTTTACTAGTACTTCCACTCACGTATGTCTTTGAGTGGCCAGCGATATCCTTATCGTTAAATAAGAATTCTTTGTGGCTTGCCATATCACTGGTTGCACCACTAAAACAATGGACAATAAAGACCAGTTTATAATACCATAGACAGAAAGGAAATGTAAATACATTTTTTTGATGCCTTCTTGCAGCCAACGCCAATTTATTGATGAAATTCATGCTACTTGTTTCTTATCTTTTATTTCTTGCATGCTTCCATAGGTTCAGAATTAGAGTGGAAGTCTGCACAGAAAGACCTGGAAGTTACAAGCACCAACCTATCTAAGGCAACTGAGGAGCTACGTCTTGCTTCACTGGAAGCGGACTGTGCAGCAGGTGAACTCTAATTGCACATTCATATTGGTGACGCCCATTAGAGGTATGGTGCCTGAAAGTTGCTTTCTTGTATAGGAGAATTGCAAGTGGCATCTTCTGAACTGAGACGACAGATGATTGAGGCAACCAACAGTGTGGCCACTTTTTGCAAAATGATGCGGACACATTCTGCTCTGACATCGGAAAATATCTTAATGCTAGAAGAGGTGTGTTCCATGTATGCATGTTTCGTGATCTCTTATAAAGTAGGAAATAACAACATACGTGCGCTTATATGCCAAGCTAATACAAGTGCAACAACTGAGATGCCAAAACTGGAAGTTTATGATTTTAATTGTAGATGGCGAGTATTATGAGGATCTGTTATTTGCATGTAAATTCTTATCTCTAGTTCATTTACAGGTTTTGGCTATCACAGACTCATCTGAGAGTGCAAATAATGTGCATATGCTAGCAAAGGAAGCAATAATGGAACGTAAAAGGTTGGTTGCAGATATTTCAAAGGTATATTCTATGTTGAATGTTGTCCCATGCTTTGAGGTTAATATGAAAAGAAGCGAATGAGATGATGTGAGTATTGTTCCTGTAGGCGCATGCGGCAATCCTGCCTTTAGAGCCAATGCTGAATTCTGCGAAAGGTATAGTAGCCAGTCACGACGAACAATCAGATTGTGCCACGAATGCCTTCAAGCTAGGCCACAGTCAAGCATTATTGCAGTCTCTCCATATGAAGGTGAAAGATGTGATACCTATTTTAGCAGCTCGTGTACCTGGGATCATGGCTCTGGTGGACCAGCTACATTCATCATTGACACAACTTGCTCGAATTGCTAGCTTAGATGCAGGTGTTCTCCACAAGGTGATTTTTTTGACTTCTCAAAGTATGGCAGACATGTTGTTATCACAGGCTTCACAGCTGCATATATGTTGCCTTTTTTGTCACATTTAAACGTAGTTCTTGTAGTATGGGCCATAGGGCATATATAGTGTTTTTTACTCTTTTCTCTGAGTTGTTAGTCAAGCTAATGAATCATGTGAAAAAGAGCAATATGAAGATCTTATGCAATCATGAGCCACGCATATTCACTTGCAGTGCTTTCAGCTGGTCTTCATATTGTCGTGTTGAAAATTTTGTTTGTCTAATGCCCCTATGCCGAGGGAATCACTCTATTAGGTTTAAATTCCCTTGTAATGGGATTCTATACTTTAAGAAATTTGTCAGAGGAAAATCTTGTGTGTTCATTAAAACTCACTTGCCTGTTATTTTCTAGGCTTTTGAAGGGGCTAGTGAAAGTCAAGTCGCTAGATCACAGAGTGATGTTATAGCACCCGGCGCTGGCAAAAGGGTAGTATCCTCACATGAACAGTCTAGTTCCTTTTTCCAACCAACAGTCAAACCATTTGCGGATGATGAGGTCTGCTTTGAGGATGAGAATGACTCTTGGGTTTCACCCCCCAATAGTGACGATATGAGCTGTTATGGCTTCCATTCAGATGCTTCAACACCAGCATCCCCTAACAGTACCAGGCAGTTACTGTTATCATATGAAGATCCAGAAGGACATATTGTGGACAGCTTGCAGAAATTTGAAGACTGGACAATCGATGGCACATCATCTTTAGAAGCACATAGCCAAGTGAGTGCTACTTCGTATGAAAAACAAGTACCAGAAATTGCTCAGACTGGGGGGGTCATTGATAAGCAGGAAAGTGAAAGCTCTCAGGCTAATGAAAAATTGCAGAAGCCAGCTGAAACAAAGGGAGCAAGCACTCAAAGTCCATATCCATTCTTAGTGGCAGAAAATCAACTAATGTCAAAAGGTAGCTTCTTAGGCTTTTGTTCTCTTGTATCTCTCAGGCTGACTTGAAAGCATTGAATTTATATGCAGAAAGGAATACTTATGCTGTCTCTGTCCTCAGACGTGTACGGGCCAAGCTTGAAGGCCGTGATAATGAGGGGAATAGGTAATGTGAAGGAGTTTATGCAGAATCATTTAACAGTATGCTTGTTTTCTTTAGGCAAGCGCAAGTTTCTGAACATGCTTGTTTTCTTTAGGCAAGCACAACAAGTTTCTGAACAAGTCGACAATTTGCTGCGTCAAGCAACAAGTGTCGACAATCTCTGCAACATGTATGAAGGCTGGACACCATGGATATAGCTGCTGATGGAACTTTCCCAACCACACATACTCCTCAGTGTAGATGCTTACTGACGGTTGCAGTGTCTCCAGGCCGGCAGCAAATGAACAGACAAAATTGCTGCAGTTGTTTGTGTACTGTTCATTGACAGTTTCATCGCATTTGTTGTCATACTGTTACCTTTCTGAGGTGGTTGAAAGAATCGTTGATAATGAGAGACGAAAGGAGTTCTTCACAATGCAATTCAATTTTGACTGGAGATGTCAGCAAATGTTGTCAATAATGGAAGAAAACAGCAGTTCCATGCAGATGGTATATGGACTCACATACGACTCTCAAATTGGAAGCTAGTATGTTGCTAACTTGTGTAGTTGCAGTTCATGCATCGTCACATACAGGAAAGATGCCTGGCATGTAGCTTGGATCAGAATATTCATAGTGGCTGAAGCTCCTCCCGGAATTACAAATGAGTTAAAAAATAGAACTTTTGCGCCTAGTGAGTTGGTTATGCTCAAGCTAATATATATTTACTGTCATATAAATACACGTTTCTAATTTTTTTTCTAATTGTAGTGTGGTTGCAGAGACAGAACCTTGTACTATGCAAGCTAACGCTAACGTATGTGCAATATGACAGCTAAAAACAGGACCCTTACCAACAAGGGTATTCAATTGTTTAATAAGTGATCATCTGACTGGATCCTCTTCATTAATACGTTGTCAATGTCATCTTCAGGCAACTGCTCAGAAGGCTTTCATTTGAAGCAAGCTTGTCCTACATCTTTATTAAACATGTGAAGGAGGAAAAGCAGGAACACATAGATGAATGCAATTCAATGGACGCAAAAGCTTCCTCGACAATCAAGGTTGCACGGATCCAAGACCAACAGTTGCCATGTTTGTTGCTTTCGTGAATTGAATGCTCAAAAGTTCAATGAACCTCATTTCAGCTTTTCTAACATGGATATTTACAGGTTCGAAGACTTGGCTGCCTTGCTTTGACAAGTTGTTTGGGTTTGTGGCAAACACGACATAGGATGAATGGGACTAGTAACAGATGCTTGATGTTGCCGGGTGCGTTATATTTTGAGTGTTTCTAACATACATACAATACCACAAGCATTTATGTTTATATATGAGTAATTGGAAGAATTTCTACGGGTCCATTGTGCCAACGTTTTCTTGGTATTTGTATTGCTCGTGTTTTGTCGTAGTAGACTACTCAAACTTAATGATTGGTCTTGTTCTATTCTATCCACCTCTGTTATACTTTATTTGGTTATTCTTGTAAACCTGGGGCTTATGGACGAAGAGAGTAGGTTTTGTATGCATGCTTTCCTAAGTCCTTGTGTTCCACATCTTGACATTGCCAATTAGGTAACAATGGAATTAGTCAAAAGCATTTGTGCCATAGATAAGAGAATAGATATGTATGAAACAATATGCCCAATCAAGGCATTCATACGACTCATCAGATATTGCGTAAGTACTCTTGCATAGGTACTCTTGACTCTTGTATATGTATAGGCATGTAAACAAGAAGCTGCTGTACTAAAGGTTGATAAGTAATCCAATTTATGTTTTAAGTGTTGATACTTGAAGCAGGGTGTGTGTGAAAAATGTTTTTAGCCTTGTGAGATTTTTGCCTTCTCCAAGCGGATTGATCCTGTTTCAATCATAAGTTAACGCAAAGCCCTCAAAATTGTAAACTAAATGGTTTTTTAACTAATAATACTTATATCAAAGTCAGAAGGGAATTCTAGTATTGATGCCATGGAAGTCCAATCCTTTGCTCACTCTTACCCATTGATCCTTTCGAGCCACCACCCACATAGCATATTGAATCAAAGCCTTTGCTCGCACCCACGCCACCATTTCTCTTCGATTCCTATTTTTTTTTTCCTTAGGTTCGATGTGGTTGCCTCAATCTCTTCAATAGATAGATGATAGCCACGTCTCTTTTTGGGGTTAGGATTAAGAATTACCTACTTTTATTAAAGGCACATACAAGGCCTATATTTTGACCCGAACAGGGTGAGGATAGTCTTACCCTGGTTTTGGTGGTCCCGGAGGTGGAAATTCCGTCTTTTGGTATCCCCACCCATTCTCGACGGTTCGTTCGGGGGCCCTTCGTACACCCGCATCAATCCCGGCCGTCTGTGATTTCGCCTCATCCTGGCCATCCGCTGTGATCCCGGCCTCCGATATCTCCATAAAAAATAACGGGTGATTCCCTCCTCCGGGATCAACACGCTGGTGATTCCGGAGAAGGGGATCACCATGTCCAGGCTGATAATGGCGACGTTATCGCCCTCCCCAGATACCGTCCTTCGAGATCCCCAATGCCCCGCATGCACGATACCGATCGCCGGTATCACCCCCAGACCGATATCGGGTTGCCGTTATCACCACGCGCCACTGGCGATATCGCCCTCCAAGATCACCTAGCCCTGGCCGATATCGGAGGTCCGATATCGACCATGTTGACCCCCCCCCCCAACCGGGAACAACCTCGAAAAATCTTGCCCGTCCGTGCGACGTTGAAGAATCCCGGCCGCCCAATGAGTTCCCGTCCTCCTGTATCACCCCATCTATCTCCTGGACGTACCTAAGCCGTCCACGTGTTATCATCCAAGCGCTCAGTTTGAATTAATGCTGGACGGCGAGAAATGACCTCCTTGTCCGAACCTTGTGCACCAAGCTCCTTTGCCCTTTTTGTCTGCCTCCGAACAGAAAGGGCCACTCCACTGCCCGACTCTAGCGGTGTTGTCACTGCTGGAGCTCCCCAGCATTAGTTTAAAGTAAGAATAGTTGGAAGCGCCATTAGAAATAGTGTTTTGACTATATTTTGAGGATTATTTGACCCTTTTTCCTTGTTTTGCAGATGGAGGGCGACAAGCCAGTAATTCCTATAGGTTACTTGCGATCAAAAATACTGTTACCCTCACAAGACAAATTAGTATGTTGTTTGATGCAGGTAACGAGGACTCACTCTTCCTACTTTTTGGGTTTTGGGCGTATGAAGCACTCAAGGCAGTGTGTTATCACCAAAGGAAAATGGCTCAGTTTCATGGTTTCCTTTAAAAAGGAAGCTAAGTTTGAAAAACATAAAGTGTTTTTTAAGTTATTACGTTTTTCTCTCTTCTCTGATTTCAAATGCTGCAAGTGCAATCTCAGGCAACGAGCTGAACTAATTGAGGATGAATTCCTAGCTCATCTGGTTGATGATGACTTTCTGCAGCAGTTTTTCTGTACATGTTACTAGTATTTTAAGTCTGATACATTATCCTTGATCCGACATATGATATAGCACTGTATAAGACTATCTATATATGAAAAAAATGAAAATGGAGGGCGATGTTTTTAGAAAGGAAATATATGTTCTGAGTGTTGAATCCTTTGTTTGTGCTTTCCTAACATTGGCTAACTTTAATATCCCGAATGGATATGTGTTCTTGATCTCTTGCTTATAAAATCTCTAATACAATGCATCCGGTTCTTGTTCCTTGGCCTTGCAACTCTACATATTTATGCATCTTATGCGGGTAACTTATGCATCTTTGGTCTTATGCACATCCCAGAAGACGAGATCACCACCAATTGTTCCATCCTTCCTCCGGGATCACCAGTCTGACTTGGCCGAAAACAATATTAGATCTTTGCCTCCAACCGAAAGAAAAAACAGTGGCCGATGACTGGTGATCCCGGAGGACGCAGAACCACCAATTGTGGGAATGTGACCATCCTCCGGGATCACCGGTCTGACGTGGCCGAAAATATTGTCGGCCCCCCACTCTCTCTTAAAATAAATCATGCCCAGGTGACAATTCCTGCCCTCTAGGATCCCCATGTAGCTATTGCACTAACAGACAATTATAAGCTAGATTGACTATCCTACTTAAGAAAACCCACAAAGCACTGTAAAATTAAAGGTTTTAGGCATTGCAAGAGACAGAAATACGGATTTTATTTATGTTCCAATTTCAAGCTCCCAAAGGTTCTTCTAGCCGGTGAAGATAGTCTTCACCCTTCTAGCTGCTGGGCTTCCATAAAGCCTCCATCTCAAGTTCTTTCCAACTCTTCTTTGGCTCTTTCACCTTTCGACTTCCCAACTCCACAAGAGGCTTGAGCCTCGCTAAGCTAGTGCCACTTTGCATTTCCATGGTAAGTTCATGTAGGCTAAAAATCTTGGCACCAATCTCCTCCATCTTCTCTAGCCAAGAATCGAGCTGCCTCAAGAGAGAATCAGTTGCCACTAAAAGGTTGGGATCCTTTTCGGCCCTACACATCACTCTAGCTACTACTGCCTCCAACGAGGCTCTGGTCTTCTCTAAATTGATTTGGCTACTTCTCTCTACGTTGTTCTCCTCTCCTAGACTAACCACCTCAACCACCACGGATGGTCCATCATGACAACTTTCTTGCTGGGGATGTAGAGCCCATATGGTTTTAAACGGTCCATCCCCCCGCCAACTGTACCATATTGGGATCCCAGGACCTGCAGAATATCCTGATCTCTGTAATTGCCTAGCATTTGCATAATCTTGACTTGATGTTTACAGAGATTGCCTTTGGCATCCCAAGGGCAATCACAACATGCCCAATCCTTGTGTAATGGCCCCTGGCCAAGAGTATGCTCACTTTTCACTTCGGCCTCATCCTGCTCAAAGTTAGTGAATGTCACCTGTTCATCTGAAATATTACGAGCACCTTGTATTGTACACTCTAGTATCTGTTCCTGGGATGTGTTTACTACAAAACCGTGTTCCTTCATAGACCTGGAACACTACTTACATGTCAAACAAAAGCAAAGGTGAAGCTTGAAAGTACTATTATGTAACCATTACCTGTTATACGCCATATGTATCTCCACGTTGTTGGTGAGAATGTACAGCAACCAATCAATCCTTCAGCCTCGAAGTGCACGTTTAGATATGCCCAGACGCATCTTGAGGGTAGCATGCCATGCCTCTATGGCAGCATTGGTCTCTTGGTTGGAATGCGTGTACACTCTTGTGGCCAATACCTATTGACTTATGTTATTGGTCCACTCCTTACTCATGTACGCCGACAATTTTGGGTATTGAGGATACTTCCTGACCAGGGCCTCCAACCTCTTGATGGCTTCTTTCCGGACCTCCTCTCTATATTCCTCACGATATTCATTGTCACCTGCTGGACCCTCTGTCTTGTACATTATATTCCCAAGCTCCTTGAATTCATTCCTGGCCACCTTGTTCCTTACGTTCTTCCAAAGCTGCTATATCCACGCTCTTCTGACGTGCCAAATGCAGATTTGCACATGTACATTTGAAAATACCTATATGGATGCACACTGTTAGACCATGGTGTTAATCTGGGAGGGGGAACAGGAAATTCGGATATGGACTTACATTCTTCACATCCTTTATTTCAGCATGAGCGTCATCAGTATAATGATGCATGAAGCATGCCAATCAGGGTCATCCTTGCATAATCCTTTAATGCTTGCAGAAACCTAGTTATGGCTCTGGTTTTTTGTGAATTAGTAATCACATAGGCCAATGGCATTCCATTGCAATGGTCATCGAAGGCAATGAACGTGAAAGGTAGTACCTGTATAAGTAAAACCAAGAAAATTTGAATGAAATTACAATGATTCAATGCAACCTAGAAATAGGAAGAATAAGGAGCTACCTCTTATCATTGGTTTTGAAAGTAGAATCCATGCAAAGGGCCCCCTTCTTTCCCCTTTAGAGAGCGGCCATATGTCGTCACCTGCTATATTTCCAAAAGGTAGCCCGGATGGACGAAGATCGGCTGCCAAGATCAGCCGTGGTGGTCGCAATGGGCTCGCAACGCCTCAAAACTTGCTGGAAAGACAAGCAGGTGCAGTGGTTGTCCCAGTGGCATGTCCAGGCACCTACTCACCCCTCTTTCCATGAAAAAGTGAAGGCTCATCGCCTCCATCCGAACGGGAGGACACCACCTCCGCATTGAAATTGGGCGGTGGGCAAGGGAAGCACGGGAGGACAGGACCTGTCAGTGCTGCTGCTAGGGGGTCCTTGAGGACGAGTGTCATGCCTTGCAGACCTGCCCCTCTTATGAACAGATCAGAGCACGGTACCAGCAGTTAGTGATACCCGGATAGGCACTCCATCTCCTACTCAACACTGATGCGGTGGGAACTCTTGGCTCATATCTTCAGGAGGTTCTTGACGAACGCCATCGGCTTTGCCCCACTTCCCTGTGAGGGTCTCCACTTTGATTTCTCAGCTGGGGGGTGCCACCCCTTTGTTTTGTATACCAGCAAGCGCATTGCCGCCACAGTTTTTCCCCAGAAGGGGCTTTTTCACCCGGGCCGCAATACACTTGTTGTTTGTCTTGTATAGGTCTCATAGGCCAATTGGCCTCCGTGGACGATAAAACTTCTATTCCATTCTATTCTATTCTATTCTATTCTATTCTATTCTATTCTATTCTATTCTTTGAATTGGTGTCATCACTCCCAATTGGAACAGATCACCCGTCTCATAGCAGAACACATATTCTTGATGCTGCTGAACCCACATGTTGATGTTAGTGGGAAGGTCTTCATGTAGCTTCCAAGTGTTTCAAAAAACACTCTTCTCAATGTTATAAACATCCCAGAACTTGAGCACATCATCCCTACACATATTATCCTTTCCATGTACATCGAGTTTAAACCTCCACCTCTCCTCGTGCATGTTCATAACACTGCGTGGTATATGCCAATGCACGAGTTTTTCTCTAACCCACCCCCTCAATTCCTCTGAGATCCATGGTGCTAGCTTGAATCTGATTCCCTTCTCTGGGTCAATCAAATTACCATGGCAAGGCTCACCCTGGAGATTCTTATGATCAAACCCATAATAACTGATGTGTGAGACGTATGGGAGTTGTCTAATAGTGAAGTGGCATTGGCATCCCCTACGTACACTCTCCCCCTCTCAATTCTTTTCTGCCAGGTCGAGGTGGTCCATCAGCAACCATGTGAGAGTTGGTTGTTCTGTCCTGGGGCCGGTATGTGCACCAGTATCTGTTTTCAGATAGGAAGGTTATTGCATGGAAGTAGTCAGAGTAGTGCAAGTAACTCTAAAGAAAGAAAGTCACAATCAAATATGGACATTGTAGAGAAATGCCTCACTAACCAAATGAAAGTCTAGGAAAGTACAATGTTTTTCGACATACAAACAACACAAACAAACTAAGTTTCAGCAAAAGCATACCTTTTCATAGACAAATGAGAGTCCCTGGTTGGCCTCTTTAGTACCCTCTCGAGATTAGAACTTCTCAAATAAAAATTGCAACGTGCCACACAATTTCTTTGCTCTCCAATAATGAAGTCCTCAACCGGGTCTGTTGGAATGTGACAGGTCCAGATCAGCATTTGTCCACCTCCATGCACTGAAGGAATTTGGTGCTCTTCAAGAAACTAGTGTAGGTTTCTATGGTCGAAAAATCCATTAGGTGGTGATTCCTGGTGTATTTCAGCCCGCAGCTGCAAATGGGAGCTCAGATCTTTGCTCAAATGGAAGCTTTGGTCATATGCAAATAATCCTAAGAATCTGATTCTTACCTGTGATATCTTCTCCTCCAATTCGAGTTCGTCCATTGTCGCAGGGGCCGCACGCCACTTGAAAAACCTTTCTCCCCCTTCAACAGCGTAGAGCAGAGCAATGCAGCCGAGCATTGCATTCTGGCCAGCCTGAGGTGATCCCGGATGGTGGTGGAAATACGTACCACGTGTCACTACGCTATTAGTTTGTCCTTGCTGGGAGGGCCGCCCAATACGGTCCACGCCCACCATGGACTGTCGATTCGAATAAGGACATGCGTATCCTGTCGTCCAGGATCCCCATTGACATGGATTAAAAACAGCCATTTGTTCTCATTGGTCACCCAGTTTTATTTAATTCAAAGGTCTTGCATATATTCAAAGGATAATATATATTCATTTTAGAGTTAACACATTTCCACAACACATTTTCAGAGTTAACACACTTCCATTCCAAATCAACATTAATCAATTACATCAGGCCAAATGACAAGGTAGCCTCCACAGAACGCTTTCAACAGTGCTATCATGGAAGTCATAGGGTAGCCTCCACAGTTGGGCATCAAGGGATTCACATAGGTGTGGACAGGGACGCTCCCGACGAAAATCCTTTATGAGGTTTTGCTTCTCTAACTTGTGCGCAACTAATATTTCCTCGAACAGAGGTTTCAGGCTGTTGCCAACCCATACCTCGTCCATAGGCAGCAGCCTCTTCAAAGTCTTGACCTGGATAATGAGAGGCTTAAGCATTCTCAGCATATCTATATCTGTTGGCAAATCAGGATATCGACAGATTCTCTGAGGGGGTTCTCTAAACTCTCCACGTGCCGCGGCTCCTATATGGTTGAGCAAGAGGTCAATTGAAATCAAAATACATGAAGAGATAAGACAAACAAACTCAAGGAAAAAAAAAACTCCTTTCAGGCAAAAGCTTACTTGTGAGTATCTGCATGGAACCACGCTCAGCAAGCTCGAGAGCTACATCCTTTTGCAGTTCGTTCAAATGGACTAACACGTCTTCAAGACGGTGCACCTTGCTGAAACTTTCCTGAAGTCGTTGTGCCCGAGTCCTCACCATCTCCGCTTATCTTCAAGTGAATCAAAGCAAGACATTTATATAGGAACATACAATATGTCCGTTGGTAGTAGTCGTTTGGCTACCCGTTCTGGGTCAAACTTAAAGACATTGCAAACGTGTGTTGTCGATGGTTCTAATCTATTGTTTTTTTTGGGGGGGGGGGGGGGGGGTGTCCCGGAGGGGGGGATCTCCAATGTGGCCAAT
>JAANSK020184435.1:0-14726 GCA_011763485.2 Isoetes engelmannii
ATATTGACACATTTAATGCGCAATATTGTGGTTCGACGGGCACGGTGCTCCGTGGGTGGGCTATACCATCTACGGTGCGGGGTACATGACGTATCTACGGCATGTACCAGTGATGTGGCATACATAATATATGGTATTTATACCGTATAATATTATGGAACGTCACAGTGATCTTGGAGGATGTTTGACTTCCAAGCTTGCAATGAAGAGATTTGAAGGTGGTTTCTAGAATGGGTACATAAATATTAACTCTGTCACTTGCAGCTAGCCTGAACTTCCATGATGCTGGCATGATGATCTTAAGCACTTCTCTTTGCATCTTTTGGGGCTGAACATTTGAAGATGGGAGCGTGGTGTGACCTCTCACTTGTGCCAAGCTTGGACTCCTTCCTTGTTAACTGTTCTTGCCAGTGTGTGTAACTGGAGGATGTATGTTGTTTTGATGTATTTCTGCAGGGTGTCATGCCAGTGTTAAAGCCTGGGGATACTCCTTGTTTCTTCTGACCTGTGTTGCTGCTGCAAGTAAGCAAGTGAATTGAATCACTTGTATAATCTTGGGGGCATATTCCTTGATATCATCAGCTCCTGAAGCAAGATGTGGAGCTGCTCCATTTGCTGATCTCAGTGGCACATGAAGTTAGTTGGACTGTCAACTGAAATTCTTGACATTCCAGATAAAACCTAATGATAAAGATGATTGATGTAAATGCTAGAAGAGCCTGGACTCTTGATAGTTTATGGTAGTGCCAGCAACGGCCAAGGGCCAAGGCTGGACTCCCTTGATGGTTCATGGTAGTGCCAGCAACGGCCAGGGGCCAAGGCTGGACTGCTTTGATGGTTCATGATAGTGCCAGCAACGGCCAGGGGCCAAGGCTGGACTTCATTGCTCTTGTTGAATTCTGTGATGGTAGTGCCAGAAACCGCCGGGGGCCAAGGCTGGACTCCATTACAGTGTTAATGTTCTTGGTAGCATGTGGCTAGAGGATATCCAGTGGTGCCAAGAACATCAGTGGGGTGAGATACTGACCGCTCCTCCGTGTTAATTGGACCATTGTTACATGTCTTTTGCCAATCTGGAATTGGAGGACAGTCTGGATTAGAGCCTGGGGCTCGTTGTGTGTATCTGGCAATCTGGAATTGGAGGGCAGTTTTGATCAGAGCATGGGGCTCACTATGTGCCTCTCCAATTTGGAATTGGCCTCACAGCTTTGTGGTCTCACAGAGTTGATCTCCATAATTTGTGCGTGATTCATTTTAAAGGGAACCTTCATTGCATTCCGGCATCCCTTTGAGTGGGGGTGTTGCACTATCTGACGTGGAAGAGAGGGTCGTTGCACCGTTGCTATTAGGAGATTCCGTTTCTGCTATCCGTTTCTGCTAGTGTTCAAAGGGAAATCCTTATCCGTCGGCAAGGTTTCTTCAATCTTCTTACCAAACTCACTAGTGAGTGTTGATATGGCGTTGCAATGAACCCTTGTGTTGAGGGGATGCCTTGAAAGCACATCAGCAACCACATTAAGCTTTCCTGGTTTGTAGATGATCTCAAATCATACTCCTCCAGGAAACTTCCTAGAATCATAGGCAACTACCCTGTCCTCTTGCATTAAGACTGCTCCTATTGTTGTTTTGCTGGTATCTGTTGCCACCAACTTGTCCTTTTGAGGATCGTGCAAGGTTAAGACTGGGGTTGTTGTCAAGGCTTCTTTTAGTTTATCAAAACTCTCCTGTGCCTTTTTTTGCCAATGCTTTGCCCAATCTTTGATCTTCCTTGCTCTTGTGAGGTCTGTCAATGGCGTAGCTATCTTTGCAAAGTTCTTAACAAAGTTTCTGTAATAGCCCGCTAAGCCTAGAAAGCTTTTTACCCATGTATATTCTTTGGAGCTGGCCAGTCTAAGCTGCCTGGATTGGATCTTTGCCGGATCTGTTGAGAATCCTTCTGCTGATATAACATGTCCTAGGTACGCAACTTTGGTTGTCGCAAAGTGACACTTACTCAACTTTGCGTACAACTGATGTCTTCTCAACTTTTGCAAGACTTTCTCAAATGCTCCACATGCTCTTCCACAGTCTTACTATATATGAGAATGTCGTTGATGAATATGATGACAAACTCGTCGAGGAATTCTTGGAATATATCATTCATGAGCTTCAGGAATGTAGCTGGCGCATTTGACAATCCAAACGTCATTACTGTGAATTCATAATGATGACCGTACCTAGTTCTGAAAGACGTCTTATGAATATCTTCCTCCTTTATCCTTATCTGATGATATCTAGACCTAAGGTCAATCTTGGAGAAGATTTTGGCCCTTGGAGTTGATCCATCAAATCATCCGCTCTCGGTAGGGCATACTTTTTTTTATGGTGTGCTTATTCAACTGACGATAAACAATGCACATCCTCATGCTACTGCCTTTCTTCTTGACGAATAATATTGGTGCCCTGAACGGAGGTCTTATAAACCCTAGGTCTAGAAGCTCCTACAACTGCTTCTTGAGTTCTGTTAACTCCTGACTTGTCATTCTATAGGAGGCTTTGTTGGTTTGCTTTGTCTCTGGCTCCACTGCTATTTCACATTCTATTCCTAATAGGGTGGAAGTTTTTTTATCTCTTGGAAAGATCATGAAATTCCTTAATTAACTTGGCTTGGGCAAGTTGCTCAAGGTGTCATTTTCTTTCTCTTTGGCAGATTTCTCATCTGTTGTTTCGAGTTTGAAGATGTAGGCTACCTATTCATTCTTAATGCATTTAAGTAATTTCTTACTAGACATGCATTGCATTATTCAGGTAACCTCTTTACCTGCTATTTCGATGATCTTTCCATTTGGCACCGTGAGGGTGACTTTCCTGGATGCACAGTCAATAAGTGTCTTTGCTAGTATCAGATACTCCGTTCCCAGGATGAGGTCATACTTCCCCATGTCCATTACTTTTGCTCCCATGTCAACATAACTCCTGGTAATTCTATGTTGAAATTGACCCTTTTCCCATCCGTGTATCTGATTGCACCGTTTGCTAGGACCACTGGCCTTGGGTTGGACGGAAGGGTTTTCAGTTTCAACATTTCCACCATCCTAGGTGAAGCAAAGTTGTGGGTGGCGCCGGTGTCAATAAGGACGAGGAAACATTTGGCATGTACTTCACCAATAGTGGATATCACATTGTACTGGCTTTCAACATTTTATGAATCTATTGTTGCTAGGATATGACACTCACCATGGATATAGTCGCGGGCCTCCTGGTCGTCCTCCTCGGGAGGGGTTTCCCATTTTTCCAGTTCAGTAAGCATGGCATTCATCATAAAGGAACAGGTATGAGTCATGTGCCCAGGCTGAAAACACCTAAAGCACAACTGATTTTCTATACACTCCTGTCGTTTCTCCTTCAGAATAGCTTGGAGGAACTGTTTGAATGATTTTGAATAATTGTTCCCTCCTTGCTGCTGCAGGTTATCTTTGAATGTTACCTGATTTTTCTCCTACTTGCCATAAGGTGAATTAAATGGAGTTCTAGCAGGTGCTGGACTTGTTGGTCTCGGGCTATAACTTCCGGAGCTCTCCTCTTTTTCATAGTAGTTCTGCTTTTAAGGAGTCTCCTGGGGGCCCGTACCTTGCAAACTTATGGTCTTTGATTCCGCTTTTGATACTGTGTGTGGGTTAATATCTTTGACCAGCCTTTTTATCTCTTCATTAAGGCCCTCGATGTACCCGTCTACTGCATTTCTCTCACTGAGTTTCGGCACACAGAGTCTCAGTCTCATGAACTCTTCCGTATATTTCGGTATTGTCTTATTCCCCTGTTGCAATCTGTAGAATGACCGCATCATATGGGTGCCTCTAGTTGAAGGCTTTTGCAAACTTTTTGAATTTGCAGTTGTCTCTGCTCAGTCCATGGGCTTTACATAGCCCTTCCACCAAATCCTGACCGCTCCTTTTAAGTTGGTCGTGGTGACTTTGCCTCTGTCCTTATCTTTCATGCCGTAGGCATTGCCGTACTGACGCATTTTATCCAACCATGCTTCTGCTTCAAGATCTCACCTGTTCTCACCAGAAACTGCTCCAATTTGTGTGACTTCCAAATGTTTCCCAGTGCTGAATCCACTTTCTTCTAATAATCAGTGGTCCTATCATTCCTGCCCCTGTTGTTTCCTAGCCGGTCGTTCCTTTTCGGCTCGCTGTGTTCTTCCTTGGCCGACTCAGACTCAGTGTCCGACGTCTCTGTGGAAGTTTCTGTAGAAGGAAATCTTCTCCTACTTCTCTTCTTACCCTTGTCTCTAGGCTGGGGAGGTTGCTGCGGAACCTGGACATTCTAATCTTGGGGCTGATCAATTGTTTGGGTCAGCAATACTTCAATTTCCTGAATGTTCGTCCTTATTTGGGACATCTCCTGTACCAGCGTCTGCATTCTACTTCTTCGAACAAATTCCGTGGCTGAAATTGTCTTTCGGGGTCATTTCATCAATCGGTTGGCCATTGAGTTCAAAGTTTCTTGGCACTCTTGCTGCATCACCAAATTTTACACTTGTCATGAGTTACTTGTTGTGTTTGTAACGACATTGTGGTTATTGCTTCGGAGTCTCAATAACACTTAGAAAAAACAAACTTCATGTTTATATTATATATATTTGCAATACAAAATACAACAGTAGACATTAGTTCCCGAGTTCTATATGAAGGGTGGTTTTCCAGGAATTTCTTCACTTGGGGCATGAAGACCGTGCGTCCTAAGTTCCTCAGCATATAGCGGGATGAGCCTCCCCGAACGGCTGATACCAAATCCTCCGCTCTTTTGTCGGTGGTGAGAGATGATGTGACGGCGGACCTTCCTTGTCATAAGTGGGGGATGGCGAAGTTGAAGATGCTCAAGGCTACGGAGCACTTCACTAAGATGACATGATCAGTCTGGTGCTATAGCCTGGCATGTCTTCCGAATCTGGTGAGACTGATTAGCAAAGCTATGGTTTCGTCGACTCTTGGGTTGAATTCCTTGTGTATCTCTATAATTCTCCCATCCAGCAGGCAGGGTAAGTAATACTTGAGTGTGCCCATTGTCGAGGATCAGCGTGGGCTCCCATTATCTCCCTGTGTTTGGATGAGTATTCATTCACCGGTATGGTCATCATGTGCTCATAGTCGGCTTTGATTGACCGTCTGCTGCTCAAGTTGATTGATCGTCCGACTATTCTTGAGGAAGATACTACTGAAGGAGGGTGGGTTGCAGGACAATTGTTGTTTTTCCCCTAATCCCCATTCTCTCCTGTAGTGCCACGAATTTTCATCTGTCACAGGGTCTTCTGTTGGAATCATTCTCCTGACTCTGCCGCAGTCTTCTATGTCGGAGATGGTGTTGTCCCTGTAAGTTTTCGCTTCCCGGATGTCCACTGGAAAATCTTGGGCTTCTCTGTCGATCAAGGCATCCAAGTCATCATTTTGTTAAAGAATTTGTAGCAGCTCCTCTATGCGGTAGCCTCTGTCCCGGCAGTTTGAAAGGTTCTTGATGTCGTTGAGGATTAAGTACTTTTGACCTTCCACAATGATTGGGGCTAGGCTTGTGATGCCAAGGTCCAAGGGTGGTGCTACTCGGAGGGTCTAGAGATCTTGATCGAACCTTTGGATGTCCCTCTCCACTTCTCGGCGTTCTTCCTCTGGGTCTTCTTCAATTAGATCTTCTACATCCTCCTCATCTTCGTCTTCTTCTTCCTCTTCCTCTTGATCTGACTCCTGTGGCTAACCATACTGGAGAAGAAGGCGTGCTTTTGCCATGGAGTCTAGAGGTTGAACATTCATAGGCTGAATTGAGGGTTCCCCTAGGATTGTCTTGATTGTAAAAGAGATAGTTGGAAAGAGCTATATTGTAGGAGAAGTACCTTCTCCTATTGAAAGTAGTGCACATGTAGTCGGGCATTCTGCATTCCGTGTCGGCTATCTTGCTCCTAATGCCAGGTATGTGACTCAAGGATTGCTCCATAATGAAGCTAGGCACAAAGTATCCTATGCAAGGTGGGAGGTCTTGCAAGTGGGGTCCTACCATCTCCTAAAATTCTTGCAGGATGTGCTGGCAGAAGGGATTTGCTACTAGAAGGCTGGCAGATCAAATTCTTTCTAGAAGACACTATAGACATGGTTGACATCTACTTGAGCTATATGAGATGAGGCGTTGTACCAAGCAATGAAGGTCCTAGGTGCCATGCCGAGGACGAAGCTGGAACATCAAACAGATCTTCAAGCGCCGTAGGAACTTGAGAAATTACCTTGGGGATAGGAGCAACTGACAATGTGCAAATGGGGAGGTCTAAGCTTGTATTTATAGACAAGCTCTAATTTTCAAATTTTCAGGGTTTGGCCATGTTGGTCCATTTGGATTGTTGTTGGACATTGTTGGACTTACTTGAATTTTTAAACATGATTAAGATTGTTTTATGATCCAAATGCAATAATTTTCATGTGATTTGGAGTTGGAATGGTCAAGTTATGAAACTTCAAAGTTTGACATGGGTTAGGGTGTGCCAGGAAGTCATTAGAATTATTCTAATGGTGCTCTCGCGCACGCTAACCCATATGGGCCCTGGTTTGGGGTCTATACTTGGCAGATCAAATTTTTTCTAGAAGACACTATAGACCTAGTTGACATCTACTTGAGCTATATGAGATGAGGCGTTGTACCAAGCAATGAAGGTCCTAGGTGCCATGCCGAGAGGATGAAGCTGGAACATCAAATAGATCTTGAAGCGTCGTAGGAACTTGAGAAATTACCTTGGGGACAGGAGCAACTGACAATGTGCAAATGGGGAGGTCTAAGCTTGTATTTATAGACAAACCCTAATTTTCAAATTTTTAGGGTTTGGCCAGGTTGGTCTATTTGGATGCTGTTGGACATTGTTGGACTTACTTGAATTTTTAAGCTGATTAAGATTGTTTTATGATCCAAATGCAATAATATTCATGTGATTTGGAGTTGGAATGGTCAAGTTACGAAACTTCAAAGTTTGACATGGGTTAGGGTCTGCCAGGAAGTCATTAGAATTATTCTAATGGTGCTCTCGCGCACGCTAACCCATATGGGTCCTGGTTTGGGGTCTATACTTGGTCAAAATGTTAATATAATGGCATATTTCTACTCTACAGAAGCTAAGAAGTTTAGATATAGCCTTACTCTTTGGATTGGATGAATAAATCTAGGTTAAATAAGGTCGACATGGGTTAGGGTGCGTCAAGAGTTCATCAGAATTATTTTAATGGTGCTCTCGCGCAGGCTAACCCATATGGGCTCCAATTTGGCTAACTTTTGACTGTTTCTTGCAAAATAAACTATACCTAGATCTAGATTAGCCTGTCACAATGAAATTTACACAACAATACTTCTATTAACAAAAAATTTCAAGTACAAAATTTGCAAAAGTCAATATTTGTCCATTTTCTTGATAAAACTAGAGAGGTGGAGATCCTTTGGCATTAAAGTCACTTGCCTAGCATGCAAGGCACATGCTAATGAGTCTTTGAAGTGTTGTACTATCTCCATTTCAGCTGCTTCTTGTATGGCTAACAGCCTATCTCCTGTGACCCTAAATCCTATAATGTATTGGTCCATTATTTCCCTACTACAAGCGCTAAAGCAGCCCTGGGGATCAAGAACCCGACACTTTTCTGAAAGTGTCGTATTTCCTTCATGGCTTTGGAGAAGACGGAGTCTTGCTTCCTCTTCATTGGCCTCTTGGGAGGTTTTGGCTTCTCCCGCAAGGGCTTCAATTCTGTCTGCTGCTTTGTCGGCTTCCCTCCCCTATATACTTGACCTTGTACTAGTCATAGTACTTCTTGTATGCGTTATACATCTTCATGTAGGCTTTGTACTTCTGCACCTTGTTTCGGTACTCCCTTTCTTGGCGCAACAGATATGACTCCTTGGCTGTTTTGCTCGGGCTTTGCCCTTGTCAGGAATAGGGTCCCACTCGGGATACGGTGGCACTCCCTCTTCCACGTGGCAGCCGGTTCCTCCAATGAAGTGTCGTGGTCGGACTCCTTTTGAAGACCCTTCCTCTGCATAGTTTCTTTTGGATAAGTTACTTGGCAGTCTCCATATCTGGATCTTCCAACTCGTTCGACTCTTTGTCATATTTCGACGGTGTAGGCTCTTGGTTCGGCTCTGGGTTTTTGATAGCTATTCCTCCCGTCCTCTTCTTGACTGGTCTTTCTCGGGCTCATCTTCTTTCCAAGTTGCTCATCCTCCGCAGTCAGCTTGTTGTTCCCTTTAGGATCTTCCCGGTTCTTGGTTCTTCTTTTTGCTTGCTCTTGCTCCAACCTTTGCTTCTTCTACCTCTTGAGCTCTTTCTTCCTCTGTTTCTTCTCCCTCTCGGCTCGCTTTTCCTTTTTTCTATATACAAAATTTCCTTCTACGATGAGGATGAAGAAAATATTAATGGCCGATAACGGGCCGGCGATGGCGGCCTATTTCTTGAAACGGCGTTAGGGGACGGCTGAGGCTGACCCCGTTTCTTGCAGATTCGATCTCTGCTAGCTGCTGGAGGGCCTTTAGGGATCTGTGCGTCCGGGAAGGACTGGACTGCTGGAATCTATTCGAGTTGCTGAAGTTCCTCTATTCTGTTCCCTTCTGTGCAAACCAACCAGGGAAGCTTCTTTTCCTTAGGATTCAAAGTCCTCTGTGTTTCTTGGCAGGGTTAGTATACCTGGTTCTTTCTGTTTCTTGTTTAAGCATCTTCCACAAGGTTTCCGGCTATGGGAGTTATGCCTCGGGTTAGTGCTTGAGATTTGAAGAGGAGCTCTAGTTCCTGGCTGTAGACCTTGTATTCTTGTTTCCTATTGTACTGGCTGAGAGAAAGGATATAGATTTCTGGAAAAAAAATGCAAGCAGCTCTGTAGTATTCAGTGGCATAAGAAGAAAGGAACCAGCCTTGTCTTAAGTACAGTCTCCTGCTAGAATATTTTTCGGAAGAGTTTCTTAAGGCTGGTCAGGTTCAGATTGGAAAGAGTTGCTTGGATTCTTGTAGTATTATGGCAATGAAGAAGAAGACGATGCATGTATCTGTAGTACAAGTCTGTTACCGTGCTCTTTGTTGGCGCTAGTGATGGAAAGAACAAGGCCTATTGAGAGAAGCTGAGCACCTCAGCATATTCTGTTGCAAATGTTTAGAAGAATTTGTGGTTGTTGTCTAACATTTAACAGGGCTCGTGCTCCCCTTTTCTAGCAAGGGGTGGCTTGTGGATTTGTTAGTCAACATGAATGGGGCAGTTCAGGAGCCAGTGACTTCTAGTGAGCGGGAGACCCTAGAAATGTTCTTTCTTGGTCTTGCAGGAAGACAAGTCCTGCACGACTAGATCCAGATGGGCTTGGTGAATTTCAAGATTCTAGCGGTGGTGTTCTTTGCTGGTTCGCTTGGTGAGAAGAAGGTTAAGTGCCTCATGCAGTGAGGCACTCCCTATAGTATTGCCGTGGTGCTTCAGACTTGGTCATTACTTTATCCGGTGGGGAACGTAAAGAGGATCATGTTTTCTAGCTTGGCAGTAGATCAGTGCACTTGGCTTGTTCCGTTTTTGTTGCTTGCATCCTCAGGTCTGTTTTCGTCTTCCTATTTGAGGGCCGATTTTTTGAAGCTATGATGCATTTGGGGCATGTGGAAAGACAAGAGCTTTGCTCCTATAGTATCTATTTGGAGAAGAGGCCGAGTAGTTCTTGTTCAGTAGCTGGTCCCTTTTGTGTCATATGGTCTAGGAACATAGTCCTTCTCTCCTGTAGTATCCTACTGAGAAGAAGTCAAGAGAGGCTCTAAGATTTCTAGGCCAGAGTCCAAACTACTATTCATGGATTGGAGAAGTGGTAGTAGCTCTGGACTCTGGTGTGTGTATATAAACGTTTTATATTTTGAATATAATACAGATCCTTGCATTCAAAAAAAAAAAAAAATCCTCCTACTTGCAAATCTGTTGTGGAAGGTGTGCCGACGCGCGCTAGCACGAAGGCACATCTGGCACAAAACAATTGCAAGTAGAAGGAAATTATTGAAACGTGAAGTTGAGTTACCTGCAATTCAGGCGAGAATGTCTGGTAAAAACTTATGTCTAGTAAAACAGTAGAATGTCGAGTAAAACAGGAGTAATGTGGAGTAAGAAGAGGAAAACTCACCATAAACAGCGTAGATCGGCGTTCGGGTTTAGTTACAAAAGTTAGTAATATTCCTGTAAAGAATTGTTGTCACATGGCAGATCCCACATGGGCAAGGGGTCTGAATTGCAGGTAATCAAACTTTATGTAATGAGGAACTCTTCTTTGTCAGGCTTGTCAGAGATTCTGCTATATCACATTTCTACCCAGCCATAATTTCTACGAGAAACTTGGAGGAGGCACTGCAACAATTATGGAGCTTGAGAGTAAACTAGAATCGGGTCATTGGAGCAATAATTGCTTGTAAGCAGATCAGCATTGTAAGAATCAAACAGGG
This sequence comes from Isoetes engelmannii, assembly GCA_011763485.2. Classification (NCBI taxonomy): domain Eukaryota; kingdom Viridiplantae; phylum Streptophyta; class Lycopodiopsida; order Isoetales; family Isoetaceae; genus Isoetes; species Isoetes engelmannii. The sequence goes on from JAANSK020184435.1 coordinate 10,451, forward strand.
ATGGAGCCACAAATCACTAAGAAAATTGGATCTAGCACAAAAAAATGCAACCATACTCTTGGTTCTGTGATGTTTTCTTGCCACTTGTCTTGGAGACGGTAGGTGCCCATGTCGTGAACAGGGGCATGGTCCTGGGAGTTACCAATGTGATAAGGTTCGATGCCGAATGGCATCATCTATTTGGCCCGCGCATTTCTTTGAGTTGGGTGGGAGGCAATGAGATTCCAGTGTTCCAGCCTTAGAGGCTGGGAATTGCTTGGGGCAATGTGAGGCACACACGCGTATAGTGGTATATATCATGGACAATGAGAGAGGCACCTATTGGAACATATTGTGATGGTACCAGGTATATTGGCATATTAGAAAAACTTTGCCAACACTCAAAGGATGAAAAATGACCCTTGTTTTTTGTTCAAGCAGCGTGTGCAATGTTTGGAAGATTATGCGTATAATTGGTCGGTGATAATGACCACCTAGAGAAATGTTAATTTTTAACAGATCAAGGCCGTTCAAAATAGGGTTTTACTTTCCTCGTAATTTTTTTCCACCACCGTGCTAGGTATGGCAGCCGGTATGGCAGGGTACCGATCCGCTTCGATCCTGGCAGAGACTGACGTAAAAGCACAAGCGGCGGCAGCCGCCGACTGGAGCTTTGAATTATTGAAAATCTGTCGTTGACGATGCTGAAATGGATCATTTTTCGCTGGTAAGCTTTTGTTTGTAATACTCGTGTTTTTCGTGGGACCTGTTGCCGCTGCAGCACACCTGATCACATCTTGTACTTGGCAACTTGTAGCACTATTCATTCTAGTAAAAAAAACTACACGAGTTTCCTCCCTGTTTCGCTACCCCTTTCCTTCCAATTTCTTATATTACGCCCGTGTTTGTTTCTCACCTACACAAGTATTTGAGCAGGATTTGTTTTCGCCTTTCAAAATCTTCCTTTGAATCGAACCTCAGATTGAGCTCTCGATTTTATCTTTGTTCACCACCCATTTGGATCCTATATAGTTTTTGTTTCTGTTGGATGTGTGCATCAGATCCAAACAATGTGTCGAGGAATTATTCCAAGTGTTCTTCCTACCTTCCATTCTGCTTTTGAGTACCTTGATGATGATTCTGGGCATGCGACGCATGATTGGGGTTTGAGTTGTTTAGGTTGGGATGTAGATGACTTTCAAATCCAGAAGAAATTGCCCTCTCATGACTTAGACACATGTCTAGATTCAGTTCTGAATAATGATATCTCTTCAGAAGATGTGCTGCAAGAGTGGTCTGCGTGGGAGGCATCTTTGCTTGAAAAACAGGGATTCTCCACTAAATCAGAAAGTACTATCTCAGAATGCAAGAATATCTTTATTCCAGCCTCCATTTCAGAGAAGAATTCCCTGGTTGTGCCAAAGATGGAGCCAGATGTGCTTTTAGCTCCAAAAATGGAGCCATTAACTCCAACTGAGGCTAACAGTGGCATTAGTCATAGTGGTAATAAGAGAAAGAGGCATTACAGAGGTGTCAGATTGCGTCCATCTGGTAAGTGGGCTGCAGAAATACGGGACCCTTACCAGAAGGTCAGGCTGTGGCTAGGATCATTTGGGAGCGCAGAAGAAGCTGCCTTTGCATATGACACTGCAGCAAGGAAGATCAAAGGGAAGAAGGCAAAACTTAATTTTGTGGATGAGAATCAGTACCATGCGCTGGAAGCCATGTTCGGAAATACTGCAAGAAAGTCTGCTGAGAAGAAGAGGCCTGTCAGAGGCATTATGTCTGAACAAGCCTCCATAGCTTTACCTAGAGAGATGGTGGAAAGGCTGACAATGATGCAGCATAAACTTGGTTTTAAGCAAAATATTAACATGCAGCACATTCAAGACAAGCTCCTTAATTTCTTACTCAATGAGCTTCTTGGTCAAGGAGAGATAACAATACGCGGTTGAAGAAGCCCTTTTTTAGCCTTGTTATGTATAGGTTTCTATTTGGTGCTTTAGACCAGTTGCCTAAGGCTAGACTGATGATTTTGTTTAGGTTTCTATTTGGTGCTTTAGACCAGTTGCCCAAGGCTAGACTGATGATTTTGTTTGACTCTTCTATGAGTTTTGCTAGATGTGATGCATTTTTTCTACCTAGCTTAGACTTGTTTTATGGGTTGATTTTTCTGGTTTCTGTCTAATTATGTTTATAATTTTGATTCAGTGTGTACTTCTGGCTCCACTTATCTTGCCAAGTTAAACGGACAGTAATATCTTTATGGCTCGTGAAACTGGAAGGATTATTAAGTTTATTTATGGACGCTGAAATACTAAGAATTTTTTTATCGAACTGAATGACATCATTGATTCTGCTAAGGATATGACAGGCAATAGAGTAAAATGCGAACCAGTAAAGTGTCCGTGACTGTTTTTTGTCCGCACTAGCCCATGAGAAACCAAATGATATTCAAGAAAGCACTATTTTTTGGCCGCACTAGCCCATGGGAAACCAAATGATATTGAAGAAAACATGGTTTTATATGGGGAAGAGAGGTCTAAACACAAAGGGAAATACAGTGAAATACTTTTATGTTTTGCTAAAATTGTTCACACGCCTTTACTTTTGGGGGTATTTTTATGAAAATAACCATAAATTTTTTGTTATGATCCAAATGAGCATGTGTTCTTCTGATGTATTGTAGAGGAATATGAGATTTTTCCATCAAACCTAAGATCACCTAAATCGGATTCCGAAATCACAAGTTATGTGATTTTTAATACACCAAAAATTTGTAAGAATTTAGGAGGGATTTAGAAGACTAACTTAAAATTTTGGACTTTGATTATGATGATCTTAACTTTGATAGAAAGACCTCATCCTCCTCACAAGGCATCTGAATTTAAAGAACATATTTTTCGCAAAAAAATTGCAATTGTTTTCATAAAAATACCCTCGAAACGAGGGGCGTTTGAACAATTTTAACAAAATATAAAGGTATTTTACAGTTATTCTCAAAACAAATGATTAACCATTATGGTGAAGGGATTATAAGGAGATAATTAACCATTACGGTGAAGGGATTATAAAGAAATGTGAAGGATCATGGGACGATAAAATATTTATTCAAGAATAGACTAAAATAAAAACTATACTAAGAACCCAATTAACCATCACTACACTAAAAGAAGCAAAAAAACAATAGTAGTGCCTGTGAAGGATGTACTAAAATAGAAACTATACTAAGAACCCAATTAACCATCACTTCACTACAAGAACTCAGGTCCAGACTAGAAAATAAAACTAGTAGTAAAAGAAGCAAAAAAACAATAGTAGTGCCTGTGAAGGATGTACTAAAATAGAAACTATACTAAGAACCCAATTAACCATCACTTCACTACAAGAACTCAGGTCCAGACTAGAAAATAAAATTAGTAGTGCATGTGAAGGATGCGAAGGAGTTCTTTAGGCTTCCTTTTATAGTAGCAGGAAGGAGTATTGAGCCCATTCTTTAGGCTTCCTTCTATAATAGCAGGTTGTGAAAGGGGTTTGTTCATCAAGGGTGGGTAAGCATGCAATCCCTCCATTAAGAAAAATAAATAAATAAAGAAAAGAAAAAGAAAACGTTGAGGAAAAAAATCCTCACTTTCTAACCCACATCTCCAACATCCAAATCACCTCTAAGTCGCATCTCCACCGTCCAAATCACATATACTATAGCATATGCTAAATCCTCAACCTCCACACCTAGAGCAAAAGCTCTGGGCCACATCTCCATCATCCAAATAACACATAATGTAGCATATGTTAAATCCTCGACTAAGGTTTGCCCTTCGAGCAACCTGAAAAAGTCTTGAACACACTTGTGTGGGACGAGTTAGCTTTAGATATTCAAAGCTTAATGAACGGCTTCTCAATTGGTAAGCATTTCAGAAAAAATATCATCTGATTGTGCATGACTTTTGTGTATGGGATATCGTCGCAGACAACATCCCTCTTAGGCCTAACCATGTAGAGGAGCGAATTTAACGAGGTGATGGATCAATCGCACTAATGACCTGTAGTGAGATTGCGTCCAAAAAAGATTCCTTTTAAAAAAACCCCAAAATTCGGTACTTTTGGCATATTTTAAAAAAAAAAGAACAGTAAAGAAAAGTTGCACAATAAAAATAGCTATTTTGTGAGCGAAACAAACAATTGTAGTCAAAGTAGAAAACAAAAGTTGTACTTTTTGGTACTTGAATGCAACTTACATTGCACAAAGCCTATGTGCGCATAGACGGAGACACTTTAGTACAAACACAAGGACGCA
>JAANSK020184546.1:0-14723 GCA_011763485.2 Isoetes engelmannii
AACCTGCATGTTGTACAATCGATTCATTCAATTTAATACAATTCTCAATCTATTTTATCCTTCACGTTCGTTGTTTTAGCTCTTCTTAGATAAGATGTCGATTGCTCAATACAATGATTTCAATTGAAGTATTTCATATAGACAGAAGTTTAATACATAGCAATTCAAGCATCTGGTTGTCATATTAAGCTTCTCGACTCGCGAGACGAGAAATTCGATGCCACAGATATAACTTAGTCAATTTTTTTAAACGTCCCTGGGTGATGCCACAAGGCGTAAAAAGAGACACAAAAAAATTCGCACGTCCCTGGGGGTCTAAAAATGCCCCTCGAAAAAAAAGTTGGGAATGAATATGTCCCATTTTTTACAAATGCGACTTTACTCGATTATGAGTGCTTTCCAGATGATGATATTTTCTATTTGGGATAATTTTTATCGCTGTAATCTGTTTTATAGGCCTGATGGTCTGACAAGACGAAATAATACAAATCACTTCACTTCACTTCTCTCAGCATTCCCACATGCAAGCATTTTTTTTATCTCTGCACTATATGGCGAGAGATAAAATGTATACGTATTCTGGGAGAGAGGCTTGAGAGATAATTGTATCTCAATATCTCTCATGCCTAACCCCCCCTTAGTTACTACTTTTATTGGCGGACGTGAACGGACAGGCCCAGGCAGGCACGGGCAGCTTTTGCCTTCTACGGCTATGGCTTCTGTTGTTCGATGGCTATGGCAGTCCGATGGCTATAGCTTCTGTTGTTCGATGGCTATGCCGAAATGGCTATGGCGTGGATCGAAAATCCCTTTCCTCTCCGGATCAACCCTGCAAGAACGCTGTAAGAATCTGTGGCCCAAATCCGAAGCAGAGGATTTATTCTATTTTTTTTTTTTTAATGTTTCGGTGGCCCCTGTGGCCTTGAAGTTGAGCTCTGAAATATTGTAAGGTCTGTTTGATTCCTAAATCTGTAATCTGTTTGTCTCTAGCCTTTCTTTTCTGTGATTCAGAGCTTAAGTTCCCCTAAGCTTAGCTTCAAAACTATTTCTTCTTTACTTCTAAGTTTTGGCTTGTTAGTAATATGCATCGGACAGAGCGAAGCAACCCAAACCCGAATAGGTAGAAATAGATGATCCTTGTATCAGTTTAGTTTCTTTCTGCCCATGTTTTCGGTGGATCAGTTGTCTAAAATAGATGCCCATCAGGCTTTCCATTATTCATAGAGAAAATTTAAAAGACAGAGTTAAATCCATGGCCTGCACAACCAGATACAGAGGCAAAATCGATTTCCATGTATAACTATTAGCAGGCGACCACCGACCGATCCTTCAACCCTGGGATAAGAAAAACTTTGTTGACAAGACCTGGCATAAAAATTTGATTCAGTGTTTATATAAAAAATTTGAAAACTGAAAAACCCATCCGGTGGATAAGCCCTGGAAAACTACAAACTACATCCGGTGGATAAGCCCTGAAATAAAAAATTAAACTACAAACTTCCATGGATAAGCCATGAAGCATCAAAACTCTGTAGCCTGAAGCATCGAAAACCTCAGATTCGGTGGTCCTGGCGTGCCCTGCTCGAAGGAGAAGGAGAAACCTGCCCGCAAGAAGGAAAGGGGAAACTGGGCTTAACTGGCCTAACCTGATGGGAAACGGCTCGTCTCTCAGTTAGGCCAAAAAACAACTCTCCCCTCCCTCTCGCTTCTCTCATCACCTCTCACCATCTCTCCCATTAAAAAACCAATCATGTGGGGTGCTCTCTCTCTCTCTCTCTCTCTCTCTCTAGTTTCTCTATAGCTGATTTTCTCTCTAGTTTCTCTTTTTCTTTAGTTTCTCTATCTCTCTTTTTATTCTCTCTCTAGTCTCTCTGTCTAATTTCTCTCTCTCTCTCTCTCTCTCTCTCTCTCTCTCTCTCTCTATTCTCTCTCTAGTTTCTCTATCTATTCTCTCTCCAGTCTCTCTCTCTCTCTCTCTCTCTCTCTCTCTCACACACACACTCTCCTCCTCCCTAGTTTCTCCAGGTAGCTAATTTTTTCCTAGTTTCTCTCTCTATTCTCTCTCTAGTTTTCCATTTTTTTCTCTTTCTAGTGTCTCTCACTATGCTCTCTCTAGGTTCTCTCTCTAGTCTCTCTCTATGTATTCTCTCTCTAGTTTCTCTCTTTAGTTTCTCTCTCTTTTTATTCTTTCTCTAGTCTCTCTCTATTCTCGCTCTAATTTTTCTCTCGTTAGTCTCTCCCACTTTATATATTCTCTCTCTAATTTCTCCTTTTTATTCTCTCTCTAGTTTCTCTCTCTATTCTCTCTCTAGTTTATCTCTCTCTATTCTCTCTCTAGTTTCTCTATCTTGCTGCTTTTTTCTCTCTGCTTTCTCTCTCTATTCTCTCTCTATTTTCCCTCTTTAGTTTCTCTCTTTGTTGTTATTCTCTCGCTAGTCTCTCTCTTTCCCTATGTATTCTTTCTCTACTTTATCTTTGTAATCTCTCTTTAGTTTCTCTCTCTTTCTAGTTTCTATTCTCTCTAGGAGGATATTATTAGAACTATATCATATGTCCACCATTGCAACTTTGCATTCTAAAAGAATTAAGACAGGTATCAAGGCTAATTTGGTACCGGATGAGTAGGCAAAAATGAATTCCTCTTTAGCATCCTAAAATTTTGAAGATTTAGGGTTGATTAAGAAAGGAAATAAAATATGTTATTAAGAGAACATATGCATATACAGTAAGTAGACTATGGGAATACTTTGATTTATGAATCTCTAGTGCAATTGGGTGCAAGGGAGAAGTTTCAGCTTCATTTTGCATAAATGTTATCTTTCTTTGCGATCTTCACAAATTGGCAAGAAACATGTTTGTGACACTACCATAGCCAAGGATAGTATAATTATGGGATTTGAATTTAGGGTTGTAGAAGTTTTAACCTTCTAAAGGGCAACCTCTAGTGCGACGGCACCTTGTTTGATATCTCAAGACAATTTAGAAGTCATTGAACTAGGCGTATATTTGATAAGCCACCACAATTTAGAAGTTCTTGAACTAGGTGTCTATCAATTTAACTAGGTGATGTGGAATAGATAACAATATTTAATGCATTTATGTTAGGAACCATATGTATATGCGAAAACCATATAGTGTCTTTCGCCTTTTTAGTTTAGGTTTTCATGGTATATCTATACCTCTGGCTTTTTTATTTTAGGGATGTCAAGCTGGTGGTAAGGATACTAGGGTTTTGAGCATATTGAAGCTATCCCCTCGGACAACAACCGAGATTTAGCCATTATATATTCTAGCATATCAACTAATAACACGATTCTTCTAAAAATGGAAAAGGGTTAAAATAGAACACATCTATATACACATAAGGTGCACAATGATTTCGGGAAGGGCGCCTAAAGTTCTATAATCAAATCAGTTTCCCCATATGGCCCCAAACATGGGGGACAAACAAGCTTGTCTCACAGTCTTGCCATCCTAAAAAAGAAAATCTAAGCTCATGACTATCATAGGAGGAGGTTCTTATGCCTAGTTTTAGGGATGTGTCACAAGTAGCAAGGCCATGCTGTTAATTAAAGTGCATGATAATTGGAAGGGAAAACTTCCGAGAGCAGGAAGTTTCCTGGAAAAAACCTTGGTGGCTGCGGCGAGCGGCGGCGTTGCCAAGGTTTTTTCCAGGAAACTTCCTGCGAGCGAAGTTTACCGCCGTAACCACCGGGACCTTCAAATTTCCTTTAAGAATTCAGAGAAGGGAATGGATTAGATGCCAGAAACTCTGACCCAGAAAGTTACCTTTAAAAAACTAGAACTAAAATAGTAGGAAATTTGAAGGTCCCGTTGGTTACGTAAAAACAAGGTAAGCATCTGACATTCACGTTGTGACACGTGGCGTACATTCTTTTAAGGAATGTTGAACGTACGAACGAAGGCAACATTCTTCAATTTTACACGACGTTCTGTCCTATTCACCCTGATTCTTCCTATTTTTACCCTGATTCTTCCTATTTTTACTTGCAGAATTGCGCTTACCCTATTTTTAAGTTGCAATAATCAACTTCTACTTGCAATTCCGCTGTATCAGATGTGCCTCCGCGCTAAGGCGCGTCGGCACATCTTCTACAGCGGAATTGCAAGTAGAAGGTGATTCTTGTATACGGAAGCAAAACAACATGGACTATGAAGCAACATGTCTTATAATTGTTCACGCTCACTTGAGACGAACAACAAGCGTCAAGCATTTCCATTTTACCTTTTGTCTATGCGCCAACTTGAGCTACATGGCAATTAGCAGAGCCACCAATTCAGCTTCATAACCGAGTACAAAGGTACTACATATAAAATAAGATGGTGTAGATTGCATTGTACAGACAATTTGTAAAACAAAGCAGCAACATACCGATTGATAACTGTGTTTTCTAAAGAAAGAAACAAGAAGGCACATGGAAGATCAGAAAAGAGAACAACTGGTGCAACTTGGTTTCAGAGTAAGCAGAATAACGGCGTGATAGACTTATACAAAAATTTTCAACAGTCTTTTAAGTCAGAGGTATGGAAAAAAAGTGTAAGTCTATCCATGGCTGTATGGCTGTATGCACTTAGCAAGCATCTGGAATAAGAAATCATAGCATATGCTATAGAATAGAATGGAGCTACATGCACATTAGAAAAGCTCCAACATACAAGATGCCAAAACTTCAGCATAAAATAAGAACACAAACAAAAACAGTGTCATGCACACGTGGACTCCACGCAGGCAGGGTGTCAGAATAAATATCCATTTCAGAATATTCTCCCTGAATCGAGCTCCACCGTAGAAACGGGACATCACGGACATGTGAAACTATCAGAAAATAGGGACGTGTATCAGCACATGGCCCACTGCTCAGGTCCGGCGAGATGGATACAGACAATGCAGCGGAAATAAGCATCACCTGTAAGATCTAACTTTCACAAAGAGATGTTTTTAAGTTTAAAAAAATGCCTCTTCCAGGACAAACAATTCTGACGAAATTTCCTAGCCCTACGTACTCCATATGCCAAATCAAATTCTTGACTAAATTAGCTGTTTATTTACGTTCCCGATGCTTAGGGAACTGTACATTTTATCGATTTTAATAGTTGTACTCCAGTAAACAAGATTAACATCATGTTACTGTCTATTAACAGAATGCCTAATGCATATACCAAGATTCTCTCTCTTATTGAACTGTAGAATGTTGTTTTTTTGTGATAAAACAAGGCAGACATGCCTTTTCATTACATCTGTAGATTGTTGTCTTCTTTGATTGCATATGTAAAATTCGTGTCTTCTTTGATAGAACAAGGTAGGCAATGCCTTTTTATTGCATATGTGAAATCCGTTACATGCTATGCTTGCTTGCTAGGAATACTACAAGTTACAGAAAATATGTACAATATGGTCGGAGCTGCAAAGAGCACTTAATCATAGCCTCAAGCTCTGGCTCATCTAGTGGCTCATTAGCCTCCTCAACTATAGATGCATTTTCCTGTACATGTCTTCATAGGCGCTGTCGACAAATTAGGTTTGCAATGCTTTATTTAAATAATAGTTCCATCCTTGATAGTAGAATTCTTCACTATTACTGTGATGCCAGACCGAATATAAATCCCTTCTGAAGGTCTTTCTGCTTCCTGAACATTCTGCATTACAAGGAAATTCTAGAAGATTTAAGTCCCTTTTCTCCCAAAACCAAGCACATAAATACGCAAAGGAAAACTCACGTCTGTGTTTGAAATAACCACATTTCTTCCAATTCTGGCATTCTTGTCAATGATGCAGTCCCTATCAAACAATGGCCATCAACGATGTTTGATTTGCAAGTCAAAATGAAGTTATGATTATCAAGTTATGATGCTGCTTACTTGATTCTAGTGTTTTCACCGACACCCAGAGGCACTTTTCCTTGGGCAAGGAAGGATGCAATCTCAGCTTCAGTTTCATAAACATCTGCCCCCATCATCATTGTATCCTTCCAAAATAAAGACACAGGATTTAGTTTTTCCATGCTTCAACAGGAAAAATGTTCTTATTTGTATATTCACTAACCTTCATTTCTACACCAGTCTCTAGACGTGATCTGACACCTATGATTGAATGCTGGACACTACACTCCTGAAGAAAGCATCCGTGCGATATTATAGAATCCATAACCTGCACACAGTACTCAGTGAGTAGCAGCTCGAGGTTACGAGGTATCCTCAAAAGGAAGGGATATATTGCCATACCCTGCATTTCTCAATCTTCGTAGGAGGCAAGTACCGAGGCGAAGTAAAAATTGGCTTGGATGCATCAAAGAACCTAAACTTTGGTGGCTGCACGTGACAAAAAACATACGTGTGAGTGCTTTCTTCAAATTATCAGTATAGGATCTTCCACACAAGTTCAATAGACCTGTTCAGTGAGGGCCAGGTTTGCTTCATAAAAAGATCTGATAGTTCCGATATCTTCCCAATAACCGTCATACAAATAAGCCTGTTTTCAAATATTTCACTTCTCATTATAATGTCTATTGACAAAAATGAGTTCTTTTCTTTCTATGTAGTACCTGAACATTGAATTCTTGTGCTGATGCAGGGATAATTTCAGAACCAAAATCATTGGATGATGGATAACGCCATCTGATGAACAAAATTTGAAATAAGCTGCAATGTCAAGAAAAGGATTATAAAGGAGGAGGTAAGAGACTAACCTGAGGAGTTTGAGAAGAACATCCTTTCTAAAAACATAGATACCCATTGAAGCAATATAAGGCTGCCTTTTGGCTTCCTCTGGCGAGAGCCCAAGTACTGTGGTATCAACTTGCTGCAAGCATTACCTCCAATTAGTTTCAACTGGACAAACTACAAGCCAACTAACCACTCAAAAGCGAGTAAAAGTACCATTGCTTTAAGATCTTCTCCTTTTGGCTTTTCAGTAAATGAAAGTATGCGTCCCTTTCCATCTATCTTCACCAAACCATAATCAGATGCACGTCTGTAAAATAAAATACAATTGAGCAGTTAATATACACCGTAATTTCACCAACAAATATAAAGAGGTTGAGCAAAAATAAATTACTCTTCATCCACAGGCACACAAGATATAGTTATGTCAGCACCACTGTCTTTGTGCTTCTGCAGTGAAAAAAAAGCACGTCAGTATTGCAAACCTATATGAAGCATATGAAGCTAACCTGGAAGTCATTTATTTGACGTTGTTACCTGTACAAAGTCCATGTAATCCATCCGATATAGATGATCGCCAGACAACACAAGAACATAATCAATGTTTTTGGTCTTAGCATCCTGTAACATATAAGAGAAACAGATAAATTAACAGCTTCTTTAATGAAAATTGGCAAGAAGATGGGTTAAAAGCTATGGTCACCTCAAAAAGCCATGTAAATTGCCGTACAGCATCGGCAGTTCCTTGAAACCAATTCATTCCCGTTTCACCTGGTGTTTGAGTAGCTGCTAGAACCTGAAACGAGCAGAGACTTCTATGTTGATTTGAATGATGGAAAGAGGTCGATTTGATTAATGGAAAGAGGTTGCATAAATAAGATTTTTTGAGCAGTGATTTACCAACTTTCAGAGTACTCTTACACAGTAAACTTACCTCCACAAATCCATCTCCGAAGTTGATACCATTGCCAAAATTGTAAGTTCGTGCAAGATGGCGATTCAGCGAAGCAGAATTGAACTGAGTAAGAATAAAGACTTTGTTGATCCCACTGTTGATGCAATTGCTCATCGGCACATCAATCAGACGGTAGCAACCACCAATTGGAACCTGATATGCAAGAAATTTATATCAGATACATCTATTTCATACTCAAACATCTAGGAGAGCAAGTGACACAATTGTACATACAGCTGGTTTTGCACGTCTCTTTGTAAGAGGAAAGAGTCGAGTTCCAGCTCCACCTCCCAAAATGATAGAAACTACATGTTTTGGATCAGCACGAGCTGTTTCAAAAACAGGGACTTCAATCTGCAGATGGAATAACACAAACTTGTGATTAAAGATGCAGAAATATGCTTCTACCATGGATCAACAGAAGGCCAGATGAAATAGCCCATCTAAAAAAAGTTAATTAGCGGGTTCACATAGACCGACTTGGGAAACAATTGCTAAGTTCCGTAAAAACAATTACTTATCATGGTTATGGTTAACGTAATTTGGTTAAATGCTCTGCTAGACCTGACGCATGTACTGCATTAAAATTAATGAGCTGAAACGGTTTGATTAACATAAATGGTCTCAATTCCAAATGCATTTAATGCAGGAATCTTGGAAGCAGCAACGAAATCAACAAGAACTTGGTTGCGAAAAGAATTGTCAAATTGAAAATCGACATCGCATGTTCTAAGATGGAAGAAAGCATGGACGATCCAACACCCATAACTGAAAATCGACATCGCATGTTCTAAGATGGAAGAAAGCATGAACGATCCAACACCCATATCAGAAAAAGAACAGTTTAAGCAGCTAATGCATGGCAGAAGAAACAGAATTTTCTACCTTGGTCGTAGTTGTCGAGGCTTCTCTGGTAGGAGCTTCTAAAAGAACTGCAGAAGCCGTAGCATTGCAGCCCTTGGGTACTTTCGATACTGATGCGGTGACCTTTAGAGGTTTTGGCGATGGCATTTTGGACCGAATCGGAGCTGCCATTATTTTTTTGCCATAGAGCTCCGAACTCTTTTCACCGAAAAACAAAGAACATGGCTCGTTTCTGCTGCTGTTGCTTCCCTTCCCCAATGCAAAAGCTGCCATGGATCGACCCGCTATTGCAGATGCCATTTTCAAGTTCCTGTGCTATAATCTTCAATAAACAAGAACTGCGATCCTTCTCAGCGACCCAGCTCTGATCCGCAAATACTTACCAATCCAGAAGCGTTTGATCTAAGCTCGTGAGAAAAAACTGTGATCCGAATCAAATACTGCAGAATGGGAGTGAGTTCTTGGTAGAGCGGTGGTTCTTCTTACTTTCAAATAAAAGCCACGCACAAAGCAAAAATGCTCATGCTTCCTTTTTCACGGACATGGTAGAATGCAGCAATCAATCCTCCACAAAAGGATCTATAAGCACAAATGCAAAAACTACACCACAGAGGCCTTGGATTCTGGTGCAGAAGCCGTGAATTTGAAAGGAGTTGAATAACGTGGTGGGCTCAAGCAGATTACACGTGAATCAGACCACGAGAATATTAATTCGATCGGAAGAGAAGATCCGACAAGCAAAATGAGTGCTCCAATCCTTCAAACCCACAAAGGATCAAACAGCTTTTGATCAAAACCAGCTTGACAGGGGACAGAAAGCGCAAGAATTGTAAGCAAATGATCACAAACCAGAAGAACCCACAAAGAGAAAGGATCAGAAAGCTGCAAATCGGCTAAAAATGTATGAGCAAAAGCTGCATGGGAGAGAAAAACGGCACAGGAGAAGAAATGCAGATGGGCGAATTTATTTACGAAGGAAGAAATGGGCAGAGTGATTAAGCAGGGGGGTTAAGGAAAGGAAGAGCGGAAAAAAAAAAGATGCACCGTTTTAGAGGGGCGGTGAGGTCGGCGATGGCAGGGTTAGGTGTAAAGGGCCAAGCCCGGGATCTGCATGTGGCAAACCAGCTGCCCTAATCAGCGGAAAGAGGTGGATCATGTGTGGCTTCGCCACAGAGTAAAACTGCTGCTTCGAAATGGACAATATTTTATTCCCGGTTTCGAACCCCTGACCTTCGAAATGGGCAATATTTTATTCCCGGTTTCGAACCCCTGACCTTCAAAATTAACAATATTTTATCAATATTTTATTCCCGGTTTCGAACCCCTGACCTTCTTCCTGCCCTTGATAGCTACACTAGCGGCTAGGAAGACCTTGGGGCCCATTTCTGCCACTCTTTTTTTTCCCTGTATTTCTTTGTCCATTGGCTTTTATTTTTTCCACTTGTATCCTCACCCCTCCACCTCTTATTCCACATATTCCTTTTCATTTACCATGTCCTTCATTTTTTCGTATTTTTGTGTTTTTTCACGTATTTCATATATTCCCTGCCCGTCTCAATTGTTTTCATTGCCTTCTCTCTTACATGGTCCTTTTCAACTTGCTTCCAATTGATTGGGAGATATTCAGTCCTTAACTGCTTCCCAGCTTCACATGGTCGACACTCACAGCGTTCCATCAGTACTCTACTCATGTCCTTGTCTTTTCCTTCTTAAAGTCTGTGACTTTATACAGTTTCTTCTGATAATACTAGAAATGAAATGGCGTTTGATAATTTTACCCTCGATTAAGGGATTCCGGAGCTATTTTCCCTGGGGATCCCAGAGGTCGGGATCCCCTTGAGCGTGTGATCCCGGAGGACGGGATCCCCCTTACTGCGCAGTTACTGTGCAAAAAAAAGACCCTTGAAGGGAAAATCAGAGGTTTTTTTCGATGGGGTTTTCTCCCCCGATGCTCCACAAAATCGAGTGGGATCTGTTCGAGGGTGGTCGGAATGCCCTGAATCAAAGGCACGAGTAGAGCCGATGGAGGAAGCAAAGCGAGCGCCGGTGCTATGGAAGAACCCGAATCCACCAAATTTTTGAAGCAAAACTGCGCAGTAAGTCATTAACTGCACAGTTAACGGCGGGATCCCAGAGGATGGGATCTCGCATGGGGATATCGGATGAGGGGATCCCATTTGGTGATACTGTAACGATCCTAACCAACTGGGCAAAACCGTCTAGACATTTACGAGTAGTCACTTAAGAGGATGGGATCTCACATGGGGATATCGGACGAGGGGATCCCATTTGGTGATACTGTAACGTTCCTAACCAACTGGGCAAAACCGTCTAGACGCTTACGAGTAGTCACTTCTACCCATTTATGACGGTGTCTCGGGAACGCCCCAGAGGCATATTCAAGGACATTCAAGGACCGAATACTCAAGCGGTCTACCAGGGGTCCGTTACAATCTCTCCCAGTAGAACTAACATTCTACCAGGGCCCGTTACAATCTCTCCCAGTAGAACTAACATTCAAGGACCGAATACTTGAGTGGTCTACCATGGACCCGTTACAATCTCTCCCACTAGAACTATGCTCGTCCTCGAGCATCCAAAACTATGATTTAACCAGTATACCACTGACTGGGTGGTTACCAAGGTTACTAAGTTACACATACATATAGGCACATGGAGACTCGAACTCGAGACCTGCTTTGATACAAATTGTAACGTTCCTAACCGACATGCCCTTAACCAACTGGGCAAAACCGTCTAGACGTTTATGAGTAGTTGCTTCTACCCATTTATGCCGGTGTCTCGGGAATGCCCCACAGGCACATTCAAGGATCGAATACTCGAGCGGGCTACCATAGGCCTGTTACAGATATTGGAGGAGGAGATTACCCAATCTAAGGTAATATTATCCCAAACCGAAATGGCGCCCTATACATAAGCTAGGAACTGTAACTGATACACTCAAGAAATAGTTATACTAATTCACATTTAATTCATAATTTCCCCCTTTCCTTTTGACTTTCCTGCTTTTCCCATTTTTATTTTTTCCTTTCTTTTTTTTGTTTTCCTATTTCCCTTTTCCATTCTCCCATTTCCATCTCCCTTTTTTCTTTTTCCTTTTCCATTTTTCCCATCCTTTGTTTCCTCTTGTTTTTTGTTATCATTTTTCCATTTTCCCCATTTCTCCTCCCTTTTCTCTTTTTCTTTCTTACTTTTTTTTGCTTGTCCGTTTTCTCTTCTTTCTCTTTTCCTTTTCTCATGTTTCTCCGCTTTTCCCTTTTCCTTTTTTTATTTTCCACATTCCCTTTTTTTCTGTTTTACCTTTACTTTTCCTATTTTTCTTTTGCACTTCCTTGCTCTTCCTTTTTTGTTTCATTCTCCTTTTTTTTTGGCAGACTTGCCTACCCCCCCCCCCCCCAACAACAATTCTTGGCTTCTTAACCTATTCGTGTGCATAGCCACCTAGGCCAAATTCAGTCCAGGCCATTAGATCTAGCTAATTTCGTATCCACGGCTCACAAAATTGAAAAAAATGCCAAATTTTAAAATTGCTCTTACTTTCTTGTTATTCTTTCTTCTTTGCACTCCTTTCCTCGGTTGTGGCATGAAGATCTTATGCTTTGAGCTTATGCTCAGTACCCCCCCCCCCCTCTTTCCCTTACTGTCGTGTGCAACGAACCACATTCTATGATAAGGGTCTTCTGCAATGGACCACATTCTATAAGGCGAAGGAATCTTACTTTTTATTTGCAGAGCTTCCAGTCAATTCTATAAGGCGAATGAATCTTACTTCATATTTGCAGAGCTCACTGACTGGAGGGCTCAGGACAAGGAGGCTTCATTTCATTTTCTTTTCAAATTTTACATGCGAAAAGCAACTCCAACGACGGCCACGACAATAACAATCTCAATCGTGTTTCCTATGACAAGCTTGAGTTTTTTACGTCAACTACAAGCATTCTTGGTGAACACAAGACGTATAAATCTAAGCAATGCTTTCAGATACTAGCATGACCTTATACATTACTTGCTTGCCAAAATGTAGCCATGGATTTCTTGGGAATGATTATGAAATACTAGTACTAGTCTAGTGGGGAAGGTTACTTATAGAGATTCTTCTGAAGCCCAATCACCTCTCTGCGATGAGTTTGTTGGCCTAATTGACTATGGGTTTGGAGTTTCTAATCAGAACAATACCAGGCATTGAAAATTAGGTGGGGCCATCCACCATCATGTAGAGAACTTTTTCTTCTGAACTTACCATCTCATGTTTTCGTTAAGACATGGCCCTACATGTTGAGGGTCTTGATTTTGAATGTCTAAACTATAAATTGTTGATTGGTGGAATGGTGTCTTAGATTTTCAAACAGAAGTTCTGCACACTGCAAATCATACTATAATGACTCCAAGAACTGCATTGTGCTTGTTGGCCCAAACTAAGTATAATACATGAATAGCTGAATAGTTCCTCCTTTGTGCATGGGATTGGAGTATTAAGGATCTTGCCAACCATTGTCACTGAAGTTGCAGAGACTTTCTTTAGTAGTTCTGTATGCTTCCATAGCTTTTCAAACTATTTAACCAATGGAAAAAAAACATAATGTGCTTAATTATAGTCTTGCATGGCATCCCTGCAATAGATGCAGTTCAATCAAACTATGTAGTGTAATATATAGCCTGTTTGTAGTATAATTGTTCACAATAACTTTTGGTCCAAAGCATTTTCTATTCCAATAGTTTTGTCTTAATGACTGAAGGCGTCGTGTTTGATAATAGTGTTATATGGCATCTCTGCAATATATACAGTTAATTGAACTATGTTGTGACTTATACATTGTTTCTTTTACTGCGTAAGGTGTTGTCACATCTTCTGTATGTAATCCCATACTTGCATAATGGTTATTTTCAAGTACAGAAACATAATTCTGTATGGAAGCGACATTCAAGATCTTTTTTAGAGGCTAAAGGTACATTTACTTTGTTTGTTCATCCACTGTTTGAAAGGGTTTCTTCTAGACATATCCTTCATTTATATGGAAACTAAAGTAATTGGCATCATCTCCATCCAGACAAAACCAACTTTTCAGTGCAAATGGAATTCTTGACACATGGTCGTCATCCCTTGCAACAGAATGTACTTGGTTCTTCAGGTGTCTGTTTATTGTATGTTCAAGGAATGCATTGGATGCTCGTTGGTCGATGCTGCAAACATGCTATGTGACACCACTCATCAAACTTGATATACATAACTCAGAAAGTTTCCTTAATTGTTTGTCGAAGTAGGCATGTCCGACTCATCTTTAACTTTAAAGCAAAATTAATGTTCATTTATATTGCTGGATGGGTACTCCACTTGCTGAAAAACTTATTACGAAAATTTTATGCTCATGCATCCACCTACCTTGAACTTGTTATGTCTTTAGCATCAATATGCACCCTGTTTTTATGCTTGCTCAGCCATTTATCTCTCACTTTGTTATTGTTTTTAATGAGTAACACACACATGTAGCCCAAGAGTTGCATGGTTCTGCTTGCATGAAAGGTATTTGATTCCCATTTTATTTTACAACTAGTTGTTATGCCAATTGAGAAAATTGTACTTGTCCATTCTTGCAGTAAGGTTCATTTTGGATCTCCTTGCAGGTTCATAATGTTGTATGTATCTGATTGCATAGACCTCCCTTTCTTTTTTGTGTTTTTCATTTCGTGCTGGCTAGCTTTGCCTAATACATGAGGGATAATGCATGGTGATAAAACTTTGGTGGTAGTTATTTAGTTTGATAAACCTTTGGGGCATTAAAAAAAAATTCTTCTCTTTTTTCTTTTCATTTGATTCTTCCTTTTGATATGATTACAATAGGTATGTTGTGATCATTCTTCTATTGTTAAAGGAGACCGTGCACTCATTGACCGAACTGCCTTGTGTGCATATTTGACACAGCTATATTCCTCTCTCTTGAGTTCACAGCCCACTCAGACTACGGTCCCATCCCACACGGAGATTGCTACACAGATAGAGCCAGAGCCAGTAGAGACATCCTACATGGGTGCTGCCACACAGATCGAGCCAGCATCCCCTATGGATAGTCCCCACACAAGGTGTCCAGAGCGTAATGAGAATCCAGAGGACATAGCTTTGCATTTGCGGATTGTAGGATTGCCAGAGTCTACCAGTGGATCAGATGTAGAGGAGGCGGAGCGCTTTTTCATAGATACTATGCAT
>JAANSK020184657.1:0-14723 GCA_011763485.2 Isoetes engelmannii
CCCCCCACCCCCCTCCCTCTCCCCCCCCACCCCACATTCATGAGTCGAATGCCCCGTACATTCCATTGAATATACGTGACCATGAATTTGCTGCCATGTGATTTGCTGGTGTCTTTCTGTTCTTCTTCCTATGTTAGATTTGTGAGGTCAATTTCACTGACATGCTTGCTTTGCTTTTGCAGCTGAGAACGATATGCAGGTGAATGGAAATTGCAATTGAGAGATCATTTTGATCAGTGATAGTAGTGATGACACCCAATCTGAGGAGCATTGTAAAATCTGTAAGTAATGAGCATGTAAATAATGAGCAGGTTTTGGATTTGAATTCCGCATTGACAGAGGCAGTTTGCTATGTTGTGCAGGAGCTTCGAGTGGCTCTATCCAGGATACCTGAGCAGATTGAGGCCTCAATGCGTGTGCTAGACATGCATGGCGTGAATTCAGAGCAGACGATGATGTGGGTGCACCTCAATCTCTGCAGGGGCTTGCTTCTTCGAGAGGTGCGTGAAGTTGATGCTCTGAGGCGACGATATGACACGAGTGTTGCTGGCAGCAGCAAGAGGAGAGCCATGGAGTAGCATGTTGCGTGCACTGCAGTGTTTTGTACAGAAGTCATGTTGTTCTTCTTATGTTCTTAGCCATGGTTGTTGTTGATACAGTGGTGTTGATGTCATGGCCTCGTTCTGTGTTTAGCTTGGTCTTTGTTATTGTAAAACCTTGTACATGGTATAATGTGAAGCCCGTTTTCAGCTATTGCAATGCCCTTTTATTTGTTGTATATGTGTGCTTCTTAATGTCATGGCATCGTTCTGTATTCACCGTGTTATTTGTCATTTGTAAGATCTTGTACATGGTATAATGTGAAGCACGACTTCGGTTGTTGCAATATCTTTTTACATGTGCTTGCAGATATGGGTTCAATGTCTACTGGGTCTCCTATCTAACGTTGCTTATATGTCGTTGATGCGGCAGATATTCTACCACATATACCATTTGGATGACCATTATATTTTCAATGCTAATTGCTTGCACGATTCTAAGGTCCATATCAAACCCATATCTGCAAGCGCACGTAAAATGATATTGCAACAGCCGAAATCGGGCTTCACATTATACCATATACAAGGTCTTACAAATGATAAATAACAACGTGAACATAGAATGATGCCATGACATTAAGAGACACGAATACAACAAATAAAAGGGCATTGCAACAGCTGGAAACGGGCTTCACATTATACCATGTACAAGGTTTTACAATAACAAAGACCAAGCTAAACACAGAACGAAGCCATGATATCAACACCACTGTATCAGCACCAACCATGGCTAAGAACGCAAGAAGAACAGCAGAACTTCTGTACAGAACACTGCTGCGCACGTAACATGCTACTCCATGGCTCTCCTCTTGTTGCTGCCAGCAGCACTTGTGTCATATCATCGCCTCAGAGCATCAACTTCACGCACCTCTCGAAGAAGCAAACCCCTGCAGAGATTGAGGTGCGCCCACATCATCGTCTGCTTTGAATGCACGCCATGCCTGTCCAGCACACACATTGAGGCCTCAATCTGCTCGAGTGTCCTGGCTAGAGCCAAGCAAACTGCCCTGATGGAGTTTTCATCCTCCGTCAATGCGGAATTCAAATTCAAAACCTGCTCGTTATTTACATGTTCATTATTTACAGATTCTACAATGCTCCTTGCCTCAGATTGAGTGTCATCGCCACTATCGTTGATCAAAATAATCTCTCGATTGCAATTTCCATTCACCTGCACATCGTTCTCAATTGCAAAAGCATGTCAGTAAAATTGACCTCACAAATCTAGCATAAAAAGAAGAACAGAAAGACACCAGCAAATCACATGGCAGCAAATTCATGGTCATGTATGTTCAATGGAATGCACGGGGCATTCCGCTCAGAAATGTCCCGGGGGGAGGGGTGGGTTTACTCCGCTGCACGCTTGGTCGAACTCATCTGCGCTGCTTCCATCGTCCGCACACTCCTCTACATCCTCAAACATCTCCACGTCGTCCCACATGCGTCTTCTCCTCTTCCCTATTTTCTCGATCAGCATCACACCTGATTGCGTGCCAAAGAGAGCCATGCACATTTTTATATAGGCACTGCTCTGGGGCCAGCATGATGCGCCATGCCGCCTGCACCCTTTCGAGAGAGGCATCTGCGGAGTTAGTCGGAAGGACTCAAGAGCTGGCCAATCTGTACTTTGCAGTTTGCAGCATGCAACGGACGGTGTGGATGAAGGAAGCACTCCTGAACCTCCCTGAATGGTAATGCAAGAAGTGAAAAGCCCTCGGCATATTCCCATTACTGAGAATCATAACATGCTTTACGTCGTCGGCCCGTCTACGACATACAATTCCTTCCCAACATTTATCTGCTCAGGGCTGACATTATGCAAGCAAATCCTAAAATGGAGTTTCCCATGTCTTTGAGGCAATAACCTACGATACCCTCAAAACAATGGAGCTTGCTCCCAGTCAATGCCTTGCATAAGATTGTGGCACCTGCAGGCCTGCTGCGACTCCACCCAAGAAACTTCTTGATCTTCACATTCACACTAGTGGCAGTCTTGGCATCAATTCTCATAACCGACTGCACGTGCAGGTGATCAAGCCTGAAGCCCTTTCAAGGGCCACCACGTCTGCCTTACAATTCTCTCGCAAAAATTGCATCATTTTATCATACAGGGAAACGGGGACATCAACGGGCACCGAACACTATGGTGACGGACACATCTATCATGATTGAAAGATCCTCCTCCCAAATCTTCTCCAGCGCATTCTGCAAACATGCTCGAGGCTCTCTTCCCTCTCCCTCGTCCCTCGTGGCCTCCTCTTCCCTTTGCAGCAAACGTCCTTCCTTCTCCATTGTCCTCTCCCACGAACCCTAAACCTGAGGAAACCACCTCTGGCTCCTGAAATCTAGTTTGGCTGGAACTAACCTATGTACCACCACGACCTGCCCCGCTGCTACCACCCCTTCCCCTCTTGTCTGTCTGCTTGGCTATGCCTCCTCCCCGAACCTCGGGGTAAAGGAATGGGCCTCGATCTTCAAAAAACTCTGGCAGTACCCTGGCAGGTCTACACTCCTTAGGCTACCTTGCAGATGCAGGTGCAGCAGGAACTTGCGGCAATTTCCAAGCCAAGAGGAGAAGGCCTTCTCTCCACCTAAAATCCAGACTCCATAGGCAGATGCAGTGCAGTCCCCATCTCCCAAGCCCCTGTTCTCCCTAGCACGTGGATTGCAATCCCCATCTATCTTCCCTTCAAATCGACCTTCTCCACCTACACAAACATCTGCAAAGGCAGCCTCTCCAACACCTCAACTCACCCTCACCTCTCCCCTTGAACATTTCCTTGTTCGAATCTGAGCCTGTCTGCTGCTTTCAGGAGGCCTACCTTGACAATCCAAGCAACGGAAGGAGTCCTTGCCATCTTTTCTCTTGCCGGACCTACAAGGTGAGGGTTGCAGCAGAATTTTAGGGAGCACCATCTCATACACCTTCACTTTCAGGCGGGCTGCCCACACCTTCACTTTCAGGCGGGCTGCCCTTCGCATGAGCATACTAGCCTACACAGACGGTACATGCACACAAATGAAAACAGAAAAAGGGAAAAAGGCTGCCTCCATCATCCAAGTTGTCCTCAATATCATCTGCCAAAGGCAAAGAGCAATAATTTGAATGGGGTTGCAGCATTTGGCTCCAAATGTGCTTTTCTCAGCTGAAAGGCATGGACAGTCCAGAATGATGATATAGCCTGCTCTCTATAACTATTCCACCTTTATCCTATCAATATTGACCACGATTTCCTACACTCGTAATGCTTTTCCAACTGCGTGTTTTGGGGGGGAGGGGGAGTGGGTCCCCAGAATTTCCGGTTAAAGTTAGAAACATCCGTTTTCTAAAGTAGATGCCAAGAATATTCCAATAATATTCCGGTTAGAATTTTGTAACCTTTGTTAAATCCAGCAAATTAGAGGATATTTTCTTAAAAATCCAATAAGTAGCAATAAAGCAGCAAAATCTAAATTCGAGGCCTGACCAAGAACTTGTCATAAAACCACACGTGTATGTATACCTTACAATAACCTCTGATTATAGCATCTGCCTGCCAAAGGCAAATAGCAAGAATTTGATTGGAGTTGCAGCTCCAAAGACCTAGAAAACATGTTCAATGTGCTTTTCTCAGCTGCAAAGGCATGGACAGTCCAAATTGATGATATAGCCTGCTCTCTGCAACAATCCCAGCTTTGTCATATCCATGTTGACCACGATTTTCATCCTCTGATAATGCTTTTCCATAGCAATAATGGTGTAAATGGTACCAGGACTATTGCTAGTTTCCAAACCTAGATAAATCCCATTAAGAATCTACCTATAATTTGAGATAAGTTCTAATGTCAATTAAAAAATTAGTCTAAATTGTCTGAACAGTTGGAAGAAAAAAACAGAATGCAAAAGTTGTTGTGCATATGGCCTTGCCTTTTTGCTTATGGCCTCTTGCACAAGCATGCTATCAGAAGACACATTTTTCACCTCTGCAATGCACATCTCTGTATGGGGGATACTGTGATCATTTGAAGCTTGCGGTTTGCAGGCTTGCATCCAGCAGCTTACATCTGCAATACATTTAGAATCAGTTTCTAGTACTCTTACCTGTACTGTCAAGAGCAATTACAAAAATGGGACCACCTACCCAAATATGAACCTGCCCATGCCACTAGTGCATTGTATATCAGATAAATGGAATCCTGTTTAAATTGGCAGACAATCATAAAAGTTAGCTGATGCAATCTAAAGCGAATCAGATAAACTTTGTGAAAGTGATAGCGTTTACATAAATTTACGTAGAACAACATTCATTTACAGGAACTTGATTCAAGTAAATATATGTGTTTGAACTATAAGCAACCGGATATTGCTCTAAAGAAATGGAAGTACACTGAAGGCAAAGAAAGATCACGGCACTGAGTGATAACTGTTAATCCCATTTCCAGAGAAAACATGAACGTAACCAAAGTAAAGGCCATTGACTAAGATGGTTGTCATGATTGAAACTAATAAGGAGCTCCTAAACCAGTCTAACCAAGCCAAAAACGCATCTTTGTGTTTGTCTATTTTCTGTTCAAATCTGATCATGCAAGAAATAGAGGCGAAAGAATGCAGAAGATGTTGCCATGTCTGAGCAACTTAGGTGTTTTGCAACTGGAGAATAGACGGAAGGCTGATACATGGAAGGCATTCAATGGCAATGCATTAGGGAATAAATCCACGGCCTAAATGGCTTGTTGTACTTGCTATAGCAAGCAGATTGAAGTATGGGAAGAAGAGCAAATTAAGTAACTGCTATCCAAATAAGAGGAAAGTACGTGCATGAAAACTGTTTACAGAGAATGTTAAGATCATATTTTACACCGAGACTTCATGTTTAAACTACATTATCTTATGTGAGAGGGCAATCAATGTGAGTGACCAATCAACATACATAAATCCTCAGCTTTTTGGCCGCTTCATCTCTGCAAGCCCTCAATGTTATTGTATCAACAGATCTGGAGACAACACCAAGTTTTTCTGCCATGGGGAGGAGGTTTTGGCAACTATACAACACAACTAGTGCTTGAAGTTTGACCTACAATTTCAGCATATTCTTCGGTGATTAGAAGATAGTCAGCTACACAATGCAGACCTGCCACATTCGAAATGGGAAGGAAGTGAAGGGAAAGCTTGAATCAAGATCCTCCCACATTTGCTCCTGTATAGATTTTCAATTGGCAATCATCCCCTCCACTCACAATGCAGTCGTCTTTCCACCAATCTGCACAAAGCACCTGTCATCACAAGAAACTTTGTTTAGATAACTACTTGGGCCAAAACAATGCACAACTCCTCCTTGGAACTAACCTTGTCTTTGTGGCCCTCGAGCGTATGAAGGGGGACCTGTTGACATTGGATCAGAAACATGCAGAAAAGACAAATGGATGTGTTCCACACTTGCTAAAACACAGTTAAGGAAAGAACAAAAATTACCGTGCTTCTTATGTCCCATAATTTTAATGACCCATCATAAGAAGAAGAAAGCAAGTGGTTTGCTGACAATGCATGCCTGGAAAAGCATGTATCATCTGTCAGAATTAACAGGAAAAACATTTAAAGGTCTTGGCAAGCAATTCTGTACTAATTACCATCTTAATGAGCTAATCCAACCCTTATGAGAAAATAACTGTAGTATGGGGGCTACTGTGCCTGCAGCATGAGCATTAGAGGAGCCAAAAACAAGTACCACAACTGCCAACAAGTGTACCTGGCATGCGTGGATCCCAAATCCTAATCACTGAATCTGCACCACCCGCAGCCAATAAGCATGAGCTATGGCTACGAACATTCAAACAGTGCAATGCCTTGCTGCATGTCTACAAGTAAGTCTGGTCAGTTCTAAAAATGAGATCTTTCTACCAACTTCCAATGAGGGACAATTAAAGAGAGAAAAACAAATAAGAGCAATTGCTTACCAGTGTTGCAGAGTTCACACCAGACTCTACATCCCAGCTTCTTATAGAATGATCCCATGATGCAGAAAATATAGAATCTGCTTCAGACCAGGCTACTGCAGCAACACACTGTGTATGCCCATCAAGAGTCTTCCATGGTCCAGCCTGAAACAACACATAATCACAATGACATTCTACTTCAAAGTAACCAAATAAGCGCACAATAGAACCTATGATAATGGCACCTGATGTTCTACGCACACTTTATCTGTATTTCCTTTTCTCTTCTTGGCTTCTGATTCTTCTTCATGAACTTCCTCAGAAGAAACTTTCCAGATCTTGATGGTCATATCCCATGATCCTGAGCAAATCTGCAAAAAGTAAAAGTATATATGAGGTACAGCGCTTTTATCATGATTTATATTAAACCAAGCAAAAGCTTAAAATAAAATGACTCCCGAAAGCTATATGAGAATTTACTTAAAATGGAAGAGAGGGATGCACAAATGACCATATTTATCGCACCTCATCACCTGATGGACTTATGTCAGCACATTGGACTGAAGATGTATGGCCCTTGTATACTTTAGAAGTCTTACATACTGAGCCTTGGCTTAAGACCTGAGATGTAGGGACCTATAACACATACACAAATTTTACAATGAAGGAGAAGAATAAAAAAAGATGCCACAAGTTCAATGAATTCATAGCCTTATAAACCGTGTTTTTTAAACAAAGACCTGCCATAAACGTAATGTATAATCCTTAGATGATGTTACAAGCTCGATGGTTCCTTCACGAGAACCTGCCAGCAAAATTTGACCTAAGGCATTAGACACAATGTTTGATAGCATTGAGGATGTTAAAACGTTTAGACCTGCATCTCGCAGAGTAATAGAAGTAACAGCATCACTATGACCTTCAAGAGCCAGACATGAAACCCCATCTTCTGTCCAGAATCTGCTTTTACATATAATTTAATTGCGAACTGAATGTGAGAACCTGCCATATTATCAAACTCCCCTATGACATATGATCATCCATATTTACAATTTAAACTCCAATCAGGTGCAAGACAATTTATCACAAATATTGAAAAAGAGTGACCTGACAAATGTGTCGTAACATCCAGAAATAATGAACCTGCAAAACCATAACAGTCCTTGAAGTTAATTACAACAGTCATTGACGATTATTAGAACAAAAACTCAAAATAATTATGTCTTGGTAATAGAATTAGAAGGCCAATCAACAGCTAAGAGCACCCAAAATGAGAAAATCAAACCATAGTTTGCAGCCAGAAAGTTTCTAATTAACACACAAGCAAACATATTGCACAGTGGGGAACGCCTTCAATAAAAGTGTAATTCAGAACAGGGCAGCTATCAGGTCCACATTCACGCTTCAAGATGTGCATATATACATTATATTAAGCAAGTTCTTGCCGCAAGTTCTCCCATCCATAGTTAGGATGGAAAGTGGCAGGTGAAGAGATCATGAAATGGAGAGCAAAATGTTGCTAAAAAACATTCTGGCTACTCATATTTGAGTCTCTAAGTTTGAAGTAATGTTCTTAGAGAGAAACTAGCCTTCTTTTAAATAGGTGGTAGCATTTGGCAGTTTTTTCTTGTGAGTATGTAGGTAATACAAACAAAACAGCATATAAATATGCCACCATTTCTGCTTTGTGGCCAGTAAATGTAGGCATCCAATGTCGGCTAATTTTTTGGACAGGGCTTAATTGTTCGTCCAGTGGGACATGTAGCAACTACCTCATACCTGCTTCCGAGCAGATCTGTATGATGCTAAAGGTGAGCCTCAACATGACCATTTCTTTGTCCTTCAAAGTTTAGTTGTAATTTTATATAGTTGGCTGTTCGATGCATGCAGGTAACGCACTTCTTCTGAGGTTTAGCTGACCAAGCAAGTGTTCAAACTCATTCATAGATGACATTATGCAGCATAAAAACATACTCTGAATGTTTTGGCTAGATGTTCCAAAGGGAAGAAATATCGTGCAAATATTCATAGAAGAATTCGTGACCGATATATCAAGGCAGAGCCAAAACATCTGATTTTTTGGTTCAATCATAGACTTGATATAAGTAAGACATAACACCCATACCTAGGATCTCTTCCACATACTGCGCTGACCCAGTCATTGTCTCCATGAGATTTTTCAGGTTGTGGAGGCAATAGAGCTGGAAGGTACTCTACTTGAAGAACTTTTTCCTGTCCAAGAAATCAAACGGTTAATACAGAAAATATGAAATGAAGCTCTATTTGTTGCTCATCCTTACAGTAGATAAGTTTCTCAAGATAAAAAGCCTCTCCAATGAAGTGCGTATCAGCTCCCCATCGACAAGAAAGTCAAATGGCTGCGGGCTTTCTGCAATGTTGTGAGGAATAGAATTTAAAGACCATATGAATACCTAGCCAATTTATTGTATGCAGGACAACATTGAACAAGTTCATTACGGCAGTAAGATAATGAAAGTATAAAATGGCATGGTAACAAATGAAGATAAGATACCCAGTTTGAGAAGCGCATTGATAACTTGAGAGAGACCGTATCTGTTAATATGCGCGGGCAATGTATAGATGATGTCCCCAACACGAAGTTCTGGTTGTTTTAACTTCGTGAAGAACCGCACTTGCACCTGCTTTCCCACCGTATCATCGTCGTCGACCTCCATGGCTGCTTGAGGATTTAGGGTTTTAAAAAACTCTGATGTTTTTCGAACAGTGTCTAAAAAATTGAACGGCTGCCTTAATTTTTTTTTTCAAGGCAGATTGCCTAGACAGGATACTGAATACGGGATGTATCACCTTCATACCTCAGATCAAAGAACCGAAAACAATAAATGACTGGCGGCCAATTACTCTACTTTCATCCTTTTATAAAATTTTAGCAAAAGCGTATGTATGCAGAGAGGGTGAAACCTGTTTTGCAGGAACATATCTCTGAGATGCAGTCTGGTTTTCTTCCAGGCAGAGTATCCTTGGCAACATAGCAGCAGCATTTGAGTGCCTTCATTGGGCTAAGGAAACTCCACATAAGGTAATTTACCTAAAGCTTGACTTTGAAAAAGCTTATGACAGTGTCAATTGGTCCTTTCTTTAAAAGATGATCCAATCCTTTGGTTGTAGGGAAGGTTTCACATCAGTGGTAAGGAAGCTCCTGATCTCGAGTCATTCCACGGTGTCCTTTCTTGGGGAGACGTGTCTTATCTTCCCAGTAGGGAGGGGTATCAAACAGGGCTGCCCTCTGGCCCCGTTCCTGTTCAATATAGTAGCTGAAGGCCTATCTCAGTTGATAAACTCAGCAGTAGAGAGTCACGTCATTGCTGGACTGATGATGCATGATGGCTCGCAACAAGTATGTAACCAGTATGCCGATGATACATTTTTATTTCTAGAGGCGTCGGAAGATAACCTTTCGAATGCTAAGGACCTGTTAAACTTCTTCTCTTTGGCTTCGGGTTGCTTCTTAAATTGGGGAAAGTTCATCCCGCAGGGTAATTCTTCTAAGTTACTTGGCATTCCCGTGGGTATTAACAGGTCGACTGAAGAATTTTGGGACGACATCCTCTTGGGTCTTGACAAACATTTGAATTGGTGGAAGGTCTCTAAATTATCCTTGGCGGGCAGATTAACGGTGGCCAAATCCGTGTTGTAGTACGCATGTATATGCAGCATCAATCCTGTTAGCTCCAGCAAACATTGTGCAAAAGCTAACGAGATCTGTACGGAATTCTATTTGGGGAGGAAATGAAGAGGGGGCAGACTGTAAGATATCGTGGAATAAATGTTGCATCTCTAAGTCGCACGGCGGATTAGGTATGTTGGATTTCCCACTTCATAGCAAGGTTTTAATAACTAAGTTCATCTGGTAGATATTGAATGGTAAAGTAAATTCTCCTGGTTTTCAATTGATATATCAATCATTGCTTCACTGTATTCCGTGTGGTAAAGTCTCAGTGCGGGCAGAGTTGTCGTGGGCTCTATTTTATGGCTTAAAAGCCTACAAAGGAGCATCCCCCTTTCTAAGAGGTTTATTAGAAGCATGGAAATCAGTTAAGAGTCTGTGGGAACTAAGTGTTGAAAATTATCATTCTGTTGCAATGCCTGTTTGGTGGCTGGTTATCACAACGGATGGAGATCTAAAATCGTTGTTCTCACTCGTGGATGTAAGGAATATGAGAAGGATATCTTAGGTGTGAATCATGTTGGGGATTGGTATTCTCAAGGACTGTTGTTGTCCTGGGATGAGTTTCGAGTGAAATTTAATCTTCGGATGCAAGATAAGAAGGTATGGGAATTAGTGGCTGCACATATTCCATTGTATGCCAGGCCTATGGTGGGCAACTTTATAGTGACTCACAGCTCTATAAGAGAAGGTCCTTTTGTTTCCACATCTTATAGTTTTGCTGCAGTTATCTACCAAGTGGAATACACAGGTAGAGACACACCAGCTTGAGCGGGTATGGAACAGTATTTGGAACAGTATTCTCCCCCCACGGGTGAACACTCTACTGTGGCAAGTAATTCATAGAGTCCCAAGGGTTAATCATCTAATGAGTAAGTTTGCTTCGGGCCTGCAACCTGAGTGCCCTTTGAGTCATATGGCGGAGGAAACCATAGAACATTATTTTATTGAGTGCCCTGATATTTAGATTACATGGAGGAGCATTTTGGAGGCGTTTAGTTGCACTGTATCAATCAAGGATGTTATTGTGGGGCTCTATCCGCCAGAATGGAGCTCGCTAAAGCGACAAGCATTCCATATTTGCAAGTCGTGGCTGATATGGATTTTATGGAAGAGGAGGAGACTAATGGTCTTCTCCCAGGAGTACGTCCACCCGACTAAGATTTTAGATATGCTGAGATTATAAATGGGGACATGGTCTAGTGGCAGGACCTTAAACCACTACAACCGAGGTTACGGGTTCAAACCTGGCCAATATCGGCCTAGTAATGGGGACCTTAAAATTCCATTGCCCCGAGGTCACGGGTTCAAGTATGATCAGTTGGTCATGTGGTAAAGACCTTAAACCTACTATATGTAATGGATAATCACATGCAAAGCAGCTCCTAGCATGGAATCGGAATGATCGCGCCTAGGAGTGCATT
This sequence comes from Isoetes engelmannii, assembly GCA_011763485.2. Classification (NCBI taxonomy): domain Eukaryota; kingdom Viridiplantae; phylum Streptophyta; class Lycopodiopsida; order Isoetales; family Isoetaceae; genus Isoetes; species Isoetes engelmannii. The sequence goes on from JAANSK020184657.1 coordinate 11,646, forward strand.
GGTTTCCATGTGATCATATCGGCCTAGTAATGGGGACCTTAAAATTCCATTGCCCCGAGGTCACGGGTTCAAGTATGATCAGTTGGTCATGTGGTAAAGACCTTAAACCTACTATATGTAATGGATAATCACATGCAAAGCAGCTCTTAGCATGGAATCGGAATGATCGCGCCTAGGAGTGCATTGGTTTCCATGTGATCTATAGAATAAAGTGAAGTAAGATATATAATCATGAAAATATAAGGGAAACTTACTGATATACCCGTATTGTTTACTGAAATTATGAAAATGCTCTCGACCAGAGGCAGTTCGGTAAAAATGCTAATAACGTTTTTTCAATAATCCGAATGCAAATATGCCCTTCAAATGAATCGTAGATAATGATGAGAGCTTTTTAACAAGTGTAATATCACCTGATTTCAAGATTGCATCATTAAGTTATGACATATTTTGCTCTTAAGATTTTAAGATTTCAAGACAGCATTACTTTAAGCTCAATTCGAACGATCTTATACTTATTGGAAAGCACTCATCGTTGTCTTCAATTTGTTTGAAGCGCACATTTGCATTGGGATTATCATAAAAAAAGTCATGATCATTTTTATCTAAATGACCCTGCTGGTTGAGGGGCATTTCGATAATTTCAGCAAAAAAAAAGGGCATTTCACTAACTTTCCCAAAATATAATCAAATATGTAATGGATAATCACATGCAAAGCAACTCCTATCATAGAATCAGAATGATCGCGCCTAGGAGTGTATTGGCTTCCATGTGATCTATAGAGTAAAGTGAAGTAAAATGTAATCATGATGTAATGATGAATAAACTAACGTCCTTCAATTAAAAAAAAATAAAAAATAAAAAAAATACAGATATGAATCTCTTGGGTTGCCCCTAGAGGGGCAACCCCTGCTTATGTGGGTTTTTCGCATATTTCTGGTATATGCCTGGAATATGCCGCAATCCCTGCTTATGTGAGTTTTTTCGCATATTCCTGGTATATGCGTGGAATATGCCGAAAACTGCTCCAAACTCAATATCGCTATAAATGATCGGTTTCTGGGCGGCCGCTCTAGAAACCATCTAACCGGCTGAAGGTTGCAAAGTCTGCCTTGCCTTCATTGGATGAGAACTCTGCTAATTCTTCCAGAGCAAACTTGAGAAGTCCTGCTCCGCAAGCTAAACCTTCCACCCCTTCTAAAGGTTTTGTTATAAAGATACTTGTTTTTAGATTGGAGGTCTTAATTTAGAGCAGAGCTACTATAGCCGAAATGTCTGGTACAATCTGTCTTGATGCAATGGGACTAAGATAGACGAGCAAAAGATATCTCACCAATATGTTCATGCAATGACGATAGCTTCCATCAGGCCGGATATGGCATCTATGCAAGATGCATTTTATTGCACTGAACCAAGTCAGAATGGGATATAGCAGAGAGAGCTATCAGAACTAAACAAGATCTCCATATCCTACTTCATTCGCTATTTTCTTCATATATTCTCCTCTAGAAAATCTTTAAAGATGATGTACGATTGTTTGAAGATCTACATTTTTGTACACTTATGGACAACACAGTCTTCTCATGTTCAACTTCTGTGACATACAACTATTTTGTTAGAGTCTGGTATGCAGGTACGAGTAAACCTTTTTGTCAAGTTATTAGTTGTAGTTTATGCATTTCTGCATGTCATATTTCAGAGATTCATTTGCTTGAGATGGTAAGATTGGATCCTCATCGTTGTTCCTTTGCATGATTACATGGAAATTTCTTACTACTTATATATTTTTATTTGCATTTTAGAATGCTTAAGAGCAAACTTCACTTTCCGCTCTAGAGGTGTCCATTGGAGGTATTAATTCTCATCCTTTTATTCTTCACCTTGAATGTGATTCTAACCTATCTTTTTCCAGGTTATTGCTACTTTATCAAGGGTCCAATGACTTGCTATATATCACTCTAGGTGATGTTCCATTCTGGCAATACACTAGATATGTTCCTTTTTTGTTTGGCTTCTGAATCTGATTTTTATTTGTAAAACACGATAAAAATGTGGGTTCAAATCCCACATGTTGCAGTCACAGAATCCCTTACCGCAGCATCATAAACTTGATACATAGAGCATTATATCTCATACTTGAGATCAGGTTGTTAACTTATATTGGTTAACTATTTAGTATCACATACTAGCGAATCTAAACCATCTTTATTTACCACATTGTGGTGTTACAATTTAATCACCATCAATCATCATAATATAAGCACTAAGATTACCATGTCTACATATCAAAGCAAGATAAACGTGATTAAATATCATTTCTATTAAGAATTAGTACACACCATATATTTTAAGCTGTTATAAAGATCAACTACCATTATCATGTTCTAGTACCATGTCAAAAAATAATGCTTATTTATCACATCGTGGAATTGTATTTATGAACTATATTACATAATCAGATATGGTTTGTAAACATTTTGGCCCATAAGCCAATATTAATTTTCAAATTTGATTTCTCCTAATAAATCATCACAAAAAAGTCATACTAGTTGAATTTTGGGGGCCCTGTGAGACATTCTAGCAATAGCTGAAAGAGAACACTACTTGAATAATGTTTATTGCTATAATATGCTAAATGTTGATCATAAAATACAACCCATTCCACTAGCAGATAAGCTAGATCTGCCTGTAGCATTTGAAAAATAGAGAGTGCGAGCCAAGCAAAGTATAGGTGCTTAACACTTACCAAAGGGGCAAAGAAGATCTGAGGTGCATACTTTCTCAAAAGACATCTGATGTTGGTAATAGAGAAGATCGCATGAGATTGGAATACCAATGTCGGCATAGAAACGATACAATGAAATCATATTCCACGATTGTGCAAAATATGTTTGAGAGAAGATTCCATAGGTAGCCGTTCTCTTTTTGTAAGATTTATCATCATGAGCACGTTGGTTCTTCACTTTGAGCCAGATTAGGAAAAACTATGTTAGTTATCTTATGAGCCAGAACACAAAATTAGAAAACAACCCTAGAAATACAAAAAAAAAAAAAAAAAAAAAAAACCCTTTAAATCT
>JAANSK020184768.1:0-14722 GCA_011763485.2 Isoetes engelmannii
AGATATGGCCGCAGATATCTTTACTAAAGCTTTACCAGAAGCAAAGTTTAAGCAGCATTTGCGGACCATGGGCATAGAAGCTGATTTGGAAGATCCTGGTTGAGGCTGAGTGGGAGTGTTGGCGCAGGTCTCCCGGCAGCCTTGCCAGGGCCTGTTTCAGCCACAATCGCCAAGTATACGTGGCAGCCAAATCACCCATTCCACCTCATCCGTCCACATCACCAAAGGGCTGCGTCTCTTGGAGAATCGTAGCAGCAAATAGTCTTCTTCCCTTGTATCAGATCCTCTCACATAGATTGAGAGAGAGATCATTTTCATGTACCACCTTTTGTTTATGAATATATTCCTCTTTTATTTGCATTACATTTAAACTCAGTTAATCTACTTATGTGTGTACAATCTACTTCCGTGTAAATGGAAATTGTGCTTATTTTTTCCAACCAATTACCACCAGTAAATTTTTATATGCACAGAATAGGCTTCTCACTGTATCTTCCGGTTGTAAGGACATGCCACCTGGCAGTTTGTGGTTGCGACCCACTTTTTATGATGTTGGTGAGAAGTCCATGTAGTTCTCATACACGGTGTGTTCCATATCAATTCCAAACGCATTTGGGTTTCAAAGAAGAGGCCACGTGCACAACTAGGAATTCTAGTAAGTTTAAGTTGTACGATCAAAGAATATCAGACACTATGGTAACGGGGCAGCGAGAACATGCGAGATCTAGCAAGTGAATATTTAAAGCCAAACCAAAAAACACACCACAAACCTTTATAAGAGAGGATTATGCCAATATTCAAACATTTAAAGTGTAGTGCAATCAATTTCATCAACTTCATGGAGCCAACAGTCTTATTCCGTTGTGAAACTCACGAGAGATTTACTTATAATACACAGTCAACAATTTTAAGTTTGTCAAAGCTTGCTGGATAAATAACCCAGGGTTTCCAAGGTCATCAAGGTATCTGTTGGCCACATTAAGAGATTGCATCTTTTGCTGGTGCTCATGAAATAATTCGTGGTGTATATTTTGCAAAGTGAATTCGGCATGGCACGATTGAATGATGTTACCCACAATTACAATACAAGACATGACCATTATAAATTTTCTGCTAGCTTATCTTGGACCTCTGTAGAGCTGAGCTGTCGTTTAACTAAAGCTGCATAAATTCCATTGCTTAATAACAGCTCGTCATGAGTCCCAGTTTCTACAATATGACCAGCTGTCACAACTGCAACAGTTTCTGCACTTTTTACAGTTGACAACCGATGAGCTATTACCATGACTGTTCGACCTTTCATGAGCCGGTCCATTGCATCCTAAAATAACAACATAAAAAATATGAGAAACTGTAGATTTGTCATTTCATGAAGCACATTATTCTGACCTGTACTAAGTATTCACTCTCTGCATCCAATGCACTTGTTGCTTCATCAAGTAGCAGAATTCGCGGATTCATCAACAATGCCCTTGCTATTGCAATGCGTTGCTTCTGCCCCCCTGAGAGTCTTACGCCTCTTTCACCAACATGTGCAGCATAACCCTCCGGAAATTTGGAGATGAATTCATGTGCATTAGCCATCATCTGAGATAAGAAAATATGTTTATTAGGATGGAAGCTGGTAGCTCACATTGAAAAGGATTGTCAGGATCCATGAAGGACATTGATAGACAAGCATGTGACATGAGGAATGGTGGTAATATGAAACAAGTTCCTTTCTTCCACTTAGTTTTATCAAAGTATTCATCATAGTCTACTCACTGCAACCCGTTCAATTTCGCTTGCTGGGGGAGTTCCATTTAGTCCATAGCATATGTTCTCCGCGATTGTACAATTGAAGAGCACTGGTTCCTGGCTGACAATACTTATCTGCATATAAACATGAAACCGACTTGTTTACATTATCGATAGTCTAAACAGGAATAGAACATCATATCTGATTCATAATTTTTCACATAAGATCCATAAATATGCATTAAGTTCCCGTACAAATATTCCTCATATAGAACTTAGAGGAGCTTACCTTTTCATGGAGGTGCCGATGTGAGATCTCTGGCAAAGGCACACCATTAAGAAGAATTGCACCTTTCTGTGGATCATAGAACCTTTCGACCAAATTGGCAATAGTAGTCTGCAACACCACTATTAGAAAAACCAAACTATAACTTTTCTAATGCAAATACATGGTATCCCAGCAACAGTACCTTCCCGCCTCCACTTGGACCTACTAATGCAACTTTTGCTCCTGACTTCAGGGTAAGACGTATTCCCTGCAGCAAACCACTTCTAGCATTGCATTCGAAATACTCGTAGGAAACTTTTAAGCACACAGGTAGCAGAAAGTATTCACATAAGAAAAATTCATTATGCAGCTCGAGTTTTGCATTTGGAAATGAAGACCATGCCTGAAGATAGGTGCATCCTTTCCAGTTCAATGAGATACCTGAAGAACCCAATCCCTTGGACGAGAAGGATACGCAAACCAGACATCATTCAACTGCACTTCTGCAGGAGAAGTATCGCTGTAGATAACCCACAATCAGCCAACATGTGGAGACTAGCTAGAGTCATTAGGTAAGATTTGTATACCTCAGTGGACATTTATCTCCGCTCTTAGGCAAGGATGATACCCGGTCTAGAAGCTGGAAAACCCTCCTGCTGGCGCCTGCTGCCTTCATTGAGGTTGTATATAGACTTGACAGCGATGAGAGAGACATGCCAACTAGAAATGAAAAAGTTCAGCACATATAGTTTTGAAATGCATGACCCAATGGCAAGTAAAACCTTGATTCACATCAAACCTGTAAGGCTATAAAGGATGAAAGACGTCAGTGAACCAGTAGACATTTTGCCATTTAAAGTCAAATTTGCACCATATACAACAACAGCGACAATTGACAAGGTAGCGGCAGCAGAGACACAACCAGCAAATAAGGCACCAACAAACTGCAGGTAAAAGATTTTGTAGTTATATTAACCTGTGGTGATATTAATAAATAAGTTCATCCACCAATACAAGCCGTAAGCAGCATTATCAAAATACATTTTTGCTAGTTAATTCCTCAATGAGATCTGTTAGGTCTCATATCACATACTTTCCCAAATGCTAAAGTGACATGTCAAAGAAATGCATGCACATGACCTGTCAATGAGAGTAGGGTCAAGCTCCCTGTTTTTGTTGCAAGGAATGTACGACATTGATTTGCTATAATCAAGACAACCCGTCTGACATCTTTCATCCATGTTCTCATTCTTACTTAGCCATATTGTGGTGAATATTGATTGAAACTGTCTAATCCAAGGTGAACACCGAAAAGCTTGATATAGGGCGTATTAGCAGACAATCATAAGCTTCCATTCATGTCACTCAAGATAAACCCATTGCATATCCTCTTTAATTTCCATGTGAAACGTAAATGCAGTTGCAGTGAAAACTAAACGAGGACATACAGCTCTGCGAAGGCCAAGTTCTAAAGTGGCATTGACTTTCTCTGCATATCGACTGCATTCGTAACTTTCTTGGGCAAAAGATCGGACAGTTCGGATGCATCCAAAAGTCTCCTGAGAGAAAAGAAAGCATCTGTTAATAGAGAAGAGAATACTGAACATCAACATCATAAAGGTTCAGCCAACCCACCTCTGCAATGGCTGCTGCTTGTGCAGCTGCAGCCTGAGTCCTATGAGAAAGCTCTCGAACGTAACGCCCAAACTGCCGTGTCCCCAAAGAAATGGCTGGTACAATAAGCATTGCCAACACTGCAAAAGAGAGAGTCTTTATAACATAATGCAGGAAGTAAACACGGCCCAGTAACACGGTCAGTACCCCCAGTTACTTACAACTGAGTCTCCAAGATGTTTCAAACATAAAGCCAAGGCCCATGACCACGGTTCCCACGCTGCGCATTCCTTCCGACAAGTTGACAGTCGCTGCATTTTTTATAATTTGTGTATCTTCTGAGATCCTACTCAAAAGTTCGCCGGTCCTAGTAACATCAAAGAATGCAATTTCCTGGGACATTACAATCAACATCTCAGGCACTGAAATCATAGCAAATCATAGATGCCACCTAACTTTGGACAAAGGGTCACCTGGGCTACAAGATGGCTAAATAAATCCCTTCTTAAGCGTGCAACAACGCGTTCACTTGCTGAATTGAACAAATATGCCCTTATGGTGGTTGCTATAGCACTGTTTGGATAAAATGACAAAACCAATCAAGTTCATTCTGATATAAGACGTGCATGCGTTGGGTGTTATCAGTCATGTACATACCCTACAACAATAATGATCACTATCTCCAATATAATGCTGTTAACTGCATGCAATGCTTGAGCTCGGTCATCTGCAGTATGAGGTTGTTGAGTCACAATGTCTATTACTTTGCCTGCAAATTTTGGCTTTACCATTTACAAAAAAAAGTCAATCCCATGCTTTGTAATAAACATAAATAGTTGGAAAAGCAGTAAGTTGTTCACCTCTAAAAGCAAATCAGACTTACCAAAAGTATATTGGATAGGGAAGAAACTATTAAAGCTAAAGTGGCAAAAACAAGCATTGCTGTCTCGGGCCCTGCCTGCATGGTGTAACGCATTGCCTGAGAAATGACTATTGTGCAAAAAGAAATGATACAAGTAAAATGTACAGTAAGTTGCTAATAATGCAAAATTGAGCAAGGGTGATCACCAGTCCCAAGATCCGAGAGAATCCAACGTTTTCTGCCTGATGACAAGAACAAGTATCAAAACGTCAATATGAAGATATACACCAACAAGTCATAAAGAGGTGTAACCTTAATGCCATCTCCAACTTCAAGATCAGTCTCAACCGCTCCATTTTCATTTGGATTCTTGTCCTAGAAGGAAGCAGCAGACATCAATAACAAGATAGCAATATCCGCATAAACTCATTAAGATAAAGAGAAAACACTATTTCATGGAGCAGAAACAGCCTAACATTAGAGGTATACCAATATGTTTTGCCTGCATGTTAACCAAAATTACAGCATTACGCTTTCCAAGGCCAGTATGAGATACTCTCCTTGTCATAGAAGCCCTGTTTCTGATTTGTGCCACAGAATTGCCATGTACCTACTGGTTGATTGGAACTATAATTCACAATTGTAGTTACTAGTAACTTAATATCAAGTATCTGGAATCTCCTGTGCACTAATATAGAAGCTGTGATTTCTAGTAAGTATAAGCTGTAATTCATCTACATTTTCCATTCATTATGCACCTTTGATTTGAACATTTCATAAAACAGTGTAGTAGAAAAAACAACGAACTCACTATATTCAATCTATGATCACGGAGAAGAGGAGTCTTCTCATTATAGGCATGCTTTCCCATAATCCGATATGAATGGGCGCAAGAGGGAAAATGCCTTGCATCTACAAGTATGCCCTGTGTTGCCTTGAATTCTATGGTGGCTGAAAGCCCACATAAGAAGACTCTTCCGGGAGTCAATTCCAGCATATAAAGGAATATTTGTTTTCTTATGGCGGTGGTTCCATGTAGTTGCAGGTGCATATAAGGGGGGCATATCTTCTTGCCTTTTATAAAAATGGCAAGAATATTATGGTGGCGACTGACAATTCGTTAGTAGTACATGGGACGACATTTTGTCCTTTGCATTTTCTGACAAAACCAAAATAAACTATCTCTTATCTTAAACTATCTCTACCTTTAACTTTATAAGAAAGGGTCATTCAAACCATCATTGATAATTGGGCGGTTCAGTAGTGGATGATAAACTATCTCTACGTTTAACCTTATTCCTGGCCATCTTTAGTTTGTAAGGTGCGGCAATATCTTAGTGCATTTGAAGAGAGTGGGTGTCTCAAGCCCATGAATCTTTTTATCTCAATTGTAAAAATTGTTGTTTTATAGCTCAGTGATTATCCCTGCATAAGCACATGCTATGCAGGTGTATGATATCACTTGGCATAAGCATTGTATTGGTAGTAATATATAGTTGATCATTCAAAATCCCATAATAGAATTCAGGAGTGGATCATAAACTAGAGTTAATAAATGAGGGCAAAATATTGTGTGCATTTTATAGTCATGTTTTGGAGCCCCAAACCCCTCTAAATAGGGCGGACGATAGTTTTACCCCAAATTGTGGAATCCAAGGGTTCTCCGGGGTCTCGACATAGGTAACATGTCCTCCGGGATCGCAATGTTAGCTGCGCAGTTAATGTGCAGTTCTTGGCAAAAGTGTCCCTTGATACGTTCGGCTTCAATTTGCATGCTTCAATCTGTTTGTAATATGTTTTTAGTTCGGCGCCACTGGATCCTCTAGCCCATGCCATTCTGATTTGACTTGCACTAGAGCGATCCGATTTGGTGGAGAAACATAGGAGAAAAACATGGAATAAAAAAAAACCTATAAGGGCTAGATAACATCCTCTCACGACACATTATGGCCCAGGAAAATGGCCGAATGGCCATGTGGCAAGGAAATTCCGAGGCCGTATGCATGGCCTTGAAATTTCCTTGCCACATGGCCACTCGACCATTTTCCTGGGCCATAATGCCAAGGGGAGGATGTTATCGACCTTAACGCTCTTGGTCTGAGTCCTTTTGTAGAAAATAATGGCTATGGCGATGGATTTTCAAACTGGCATTTTTTAAGCTCTTATGCCGAGTCCTTTTAGCTCCGGCGAAAGAAAACTGAACTCCCTTGTTTAGGGTTCAAAAATTTAGTCTGCATTTCATAACTTCGAGAAAGTTTAGAAGGATGAAACGACGTCGGATATGGAAATATGTAAACGGAGCTCCCCACCTCTGCAACAGAATACAACATTTTGTCGCAAAGCATTTCGGTCTTGATTGTATGCCACTGATCTTGGACCGGATCAAGAGCTCTAATCTGTGCCCCTTTTGCATTATCTTGCAAAATTCCAAAGAAGAACAACCATGGTTTTTCGGGCTCGAAAAACGCCGTCAGAGCTTCAAGAAATGGAGGTGAAATAGTGATTTGCCTCCATGTCTTCCACATAGCTTAGAAAATCATCCAATAAGGCACATCTCTGGAAATCATCCGGCAATTGGGTTGCCTCCATATCCAAAAGAAACGTGCTCTCTCCCATTTTTGCATGTCGGGGCACAGAACTTTCCTTAGAACTGAAGCAATTTAGAACATAGTTTAGGACACATATATCATGTGCGTTAATCAGGGTTAACGCACATGGACTTAAATTTTTAGGGGTAATCTAGCGTAATATGCATATGACAATGGTATATGGAGGGGTTTTTGTTGACCCCATTAACACACATGGCGTACCCCATTACAATAGGTAAAACCCCCGGGTGTAGTGCATCAAGTTCGGGCAACAAATTTTTGGATGGACAGAGTTTTGACAGATTCAAGGGCATACAGATTTAAGAGCGGGAAGATTTAGTAGCTTATTTCCCCAATCTTGATTTTGTTCTATTCCTCTCTTAAAATCCTAGTTAATTCGGCCCGCTGCCATAGAATAATTTTTTCCTTGCATATTCTTCCATTCCGACCAATGCAAGTGTGAGAGGCGCACCCTGGTCAAATCTTTGTTTCTACGTTCTTGGATAAATCTTTGTTTCTATGTTTTTGGATAATACCATCAAATCTCCAACATGCTTGTTATGGCCATAACAAATTGCTCCACAATACTGTTACTGGATATAACAATTTAAAATAGACGGCTGAGATTAAAACCTAGGGCAAAAGGATGAGGACCATGACGTTAAGTGTTGATAAATTTGTGTTATGGTGCACTAATGCGGATTTCAAAGCAAAATAATCCCCTTTGGGATCTCAACAATCTAGGGTAAGGCTATTATGCTAAGGCGGATTTTAGAAGGAAGGAAGGAAGGAAGTATATCCCAACAATTAAGGGTAAGACTATCATATGTAATATCCAAATACTTGCTATATTGAGTCTTTCTAATAGCGACAGAATTCATGGTCAAAATTTCCTTTAACTAGCACCATTAATGGAATAGTTTTTTGTTCGAAAATCGCTCATGACTACTCTCTTTTCTCATGACTAGTCTCCCAAGAGCAAGAGTTCTTTTTGGTTTAGGCCAAAAACATTGTACTAATGTACAACTTCATGACCTTGTGCTTTCCATCCTCAATTCAATGGGACCTATAGTTATGCTCGACATTGAGGATGATGTCCTTTTATATCTTTTGGATTTCCAATTGCATATGTTGAACTCTCAAAATTTCATTATGATGTATGAGAATCAGAGGTTTTAAAAAAATTAAACCCCATCGTAATAACGTAATTGCATTTAAGTGGGAAGTTGTAGGGTGTCTGGGCCTTTGGTCTAGTGGTAACACACTAGTCTTAGAACATGTATGTTTCAAGTTATAGATCGCCCAGAGTCACACTATGCCGTCTCATTGCCTGCTGTAGGGTCCGAAGAAAACAATATATATCTATTCTATAAAATGCCCTTAGTAATACCGTGCTAGGATAAATGGAGCTTTAAATTACCATGCCCTCGGTAATATCGTGCTAGAATAAATAAAGTCTTAAATTACCATGTTTCTAAGGATATACTTATGTATACAGGAACTTACTGCTTGTTGCAATTCTGTTGTGGAAGATGTGCCGAAAAATGCTGAATAAATAGCATCTATCCTCTAAAATGCCCTTAGTAATAGAATAAATAGAGTCTTAAACTACCATATACTTCTGTATACGAGAACTTCTTTCTTGTTGCAATTCTGTTGTGGAAGATGTGCCGAAAGATGTCCTTGGTAATACTGTGTTGAATAAAGAGAGACGTAAATTACCATGTTTCTATAAAATGCCCTTGGTAATACGGTGCCAGAGTAGATAGAATCTTAAATTACCATGTTTCTAAGGATATACTTAATGTATACAATAACTTCCTTCTTGTTGCAATTTTGTTGTGGAACATGATCTGACAGCAGAACTGTGGCAAGAAGGAAGTCATTGTCACATGAAGTTTGTGGTAGGAGCAATTTTGCAAGTAAGAAACGGTCAGAATGAATGCTGTGTAAAAGCTGAAGAACGTTGAGTAAAAGTTGGATTGAACGCTGGATTGGAAGAGGAGGATAACCCTCCCCTTGAGGGGATTATGGCAAATAACCCTCGAGACCGGCAGGCCGAGAGGGTTATTTGCCATGACTGAAAGGGGAGGGTTAGCCTCCCTTAAACCCCTGTCCGAGCAGGTTAAGCAGATCCAACACTGAAGTTTGTGATGCAAATCCGGAGGCCATGGTAAGTCTGAGGCAAATCTAGCATGCCAAGAATACCCTGTGTTCTCTGCAAATCAGAATACCCTGCATATTAGAATAGATCACATCTGGCAGAGTTTTGGGCAGAGGCTGTTGCAACCCCTGAAGAGGGCAACGCTGCAGCAGAGTTTTGGACAGAGGATGCTACAACCCTTGAAAAGGGCAACGCTGCAGAGTTTTAGGCAATCCTGCAGAATGCCAGAACGAAGGCGGATCTGATGCTGGAAAATCCCTGAACAACCTGATTTCTCTACAGCCTCTATCTGTGGAACACCGGACTGCCGGATATTATCACAACATCCATCCTTTTGCTTCAACTCGATACAACCAACCTTCACAGAAACGCTCCAATCCAAGGCGGATTCCCCAAACCCTGATGCCGAACCAACCTATCTAGAATCGATCCTGAATCAGATCGATTAATCTTCCTGTTCAAAATGAAACTGAATTGCCGGAACAGAGCAACGATCCCTTCTACAGAACTCAACGATCCTTTGTACAGAGTGATAATCTCTCGAATATTCTTTCAAAAAGCATATTCGACTGATTATGCAATATAACCCTTGGTTGATCTAACGGTAGGCAACGGTTAGATCAGGTTAACCTACAAGGACAAGGGTTTAAAGTCAAAACTGTCGTAACTGCAGAACGTCGCGTAAGAAAATGAAGCAAAAAGCTAGTTGCATTCGGTTTTAGAGTGTCGTGCACGCGTCATCGTCTGATTTGCTCTAAGGGCAGAGTTGCTCCTACCCAAACCTCACCTGAAACTGAGGCAAAAACTCAGGCCCATATTCTATTAGGCCGTCTGTTGCCTAATAGAATTGGAAGGTAAAAACTCTACGAATCACAGTCCTCAATGTACGAATTAGGGAGCCACAATTAACACCATTCCACTCTGAAGCCTGCGGGATGTTGCCCGGAAGTTTCACGAAAATTTGACAGCTCGGATAAACCAAGCTTAGTTCTTCAAACTGCCGGAGCTGCAATGGAATGCAGATCCCGGTAGAGAAGAATTGATCTGTGGCAGATAGCCCGCTAGTTGTTGCCAGCAGATCCAGAAACGGCCGGATTACTGGAATCTGGGCCTCATCGCAGTTATATGACGATTTCAATGCATCCAATTATTCCTATTCACTTTGTGATAATAACATGAAAACAAAGAAAAGATCGATAGCTAAGAACGGAGTAGACCAACATTACGTCCATAGAAAAAAGAAAAGGAAAAGAGACGAACCGATACATCCAACGGCTGCCAGCAGAGACGGTCGAACTTCCAAAGCTTTGCCGCTCCCATTCCATTTCATTTTGGTCTTATCTTCTGCCACCATCCTCATCACCCGCTTTTTCACGAGGATTTCCAGGCCCTTTCTCACCAGGATTTCCGCCTTAAATTTGTGAATTTTGTACAATAGATTATGGACACGTAGTTCTTTTTCAAGCCGATAAGTTGAATTCACATATTTTCACCATACTCAGATGTTTTGGCTTGAATTCAATAAAACATGGAAACCATGAATATGGAATTCAGGAGCTCCGCCAAGAAATCTCCAGAAGTTTTTGCATAGTATTGCTATTTCTGCAGATCCGGCTTGGGCTCTACGGCTTGGCTGTAGCCGAAGATGACTGGATAACTACAGGGATCATCTTGCTCTCTATTTCTCCATTCAATCTGCAAAGATCTCGGCCTGCAACCAAGACTCTAGGAAAATTTATATAGCCGAATTTCGGTTTCCACCTAGAAACCCTCCCCCAAAAATATGCAATTATGTTTTCGCTTGTTGGACAATCTAGAAAAAGCGGTCCCATTCTAGTATTCAAAAACATTCCCAGTACTGCAAATCAAGTGCTTCGGAGAGATTGAGGATAACTGCTTCTGAAGATTAGGGACTGATTTTATGATCAATATTTGGTATCACACTATCTCATGATGATAAAGATAGAGTTAGAGGATCTTATCTCCATCTCATCTGATACTTTTTAAACTGTTCTAACTTTTTTAAGCCTTTAATATAAGATATATGTCCTTAAAAAAAAAACACTTCAAATAATTGTGCTCTGGATAATTTTCTATGAAGAACACACTCTGCCCCATCTTAAAACATTTTGAAACATTTTGTTAAGAACATTTTATTTGCATTCTACTGTAATGTCATTCGACTGTTTTAACAAAGCTAAAAAACTACTTTAATTGATCCAAAAGTTTTTAAACTAAAACATAAAAACATTCGTTTCGCGTGGAACATTACATGTGTTATAGTGTGTGAAAAGACACTCACCCAAGTTTCCAAGGCTAGCCATTTTTGAGACGAACGGGGACTGTCCTTGAAACTAAAATTGCAACCCACCCAAGCAACATCCCAACCCTTCCCCATTCTTCTCTTTGTCTCTTTGGTTCTCACATTCATATACCAACTTCATTATAAATGGGTCAACTAAGTTGAATATGAATATTTCTCGAATCCGTATTGAATCTTTATGATTATGACTATTTATTGAACATTTATGTACACTGAGGACGGTGGGAGAAACTCTCACCTATGACCCACTAATTTGACTTAATTTGCATATGTTCATTACTTGGCCTTAATGAAAAAGCACGTATGGCCTACCGAAAAATATTAATTGTTACAATATATGGTGTGAATTATCTTTCGAAACATTTGTCCCTTCTGAACTGTTCAACTAAACCATAGCATTTCCATCCTAAGTTTCAGAAAGATAAGGTAGTGGCAAGTAGCCAGCCACATATACAGCGTCCACAGAGAAAATGTCAGAGATATAAGGCTTGGAAGAAGATTTGCATTTATGTCAACCATGTGGCAAACACATTTAACGTTTAGCATGGAACAAAGTTAATCAACTTGGTCCTTCTTTCTTATGGGTTTTATTTTCCAACTAATGTGGTGAGCCCATATGATAAAGAACAATTCCGATCAAAAGGTAATCAGAACTGAAATTCTTCCTCCTCAGTTGCCATGTTGTGGTGGGATGGAACTGGGCCGCAGATTCCAGGACCTGCTCCCAGCTCCAGCCGGTCGCAGGATCCCCTAGAATCATGTTGTGGTGGGGTGGAATTGGGTCACAGATTCCAGGACCTGCTCCCAGCTCCCGCCGATCACGGGACCCCCTAGAATCAGCTCCCCAGATTCCGTCCCCACATACATCTTAATGTTTCTTGTCTAAAATGGAGTTACGCATATGATGGTTCACCTACTTTCATCTCCATCACTTTCATGCAAATATAAGAAATTTTGCTTTATTCTAATCACGTCACGATGTTAAAATCTGGATAACAATTACTCCATACATTTTGGTCTTGCACAAAGACTGGTTTTATATCTTAAACAAGTTGCCAAAGAACTATGGATTGCTCCAATGCCTACCATATGCTAAAATATTTGATTGTTCATAAGAGATCAACCCATGCAACTGCAATGCTCCAATTTTAATGTATCATTCCTTGCCAACACAAATTAATGATAGCCCTCACTAAAGAGTTTATCCGATCTTCTCCACAAGACAAAATTTTCTCTGTGATGGATGTAAACTCTTATGTTTATCTGCCTGTCTGTCTATCTGCAGAAAGTTCTTAAAGGTTTGATAGTGCTTTGTGTGTTTTCGACCGAGGATGCAAAGCTAGACTTGCCAAACGGAATATATGTATTGCCTTTTAAAGCATGCTATAAGATGGCAAAAAATCACGGTTCCACTTAAGATAATGCACAAGTTAGTGCGAAAAGTTGAAATGAATGTTTACCCAATGTGCCGAACGTTAATTTAGCAATTGCCTTTGGTGATAGGTTGAGGTTAGAGTCTTCCTTCTTATGCTTGATATCGGGGTCGATAGCTTGCTGTAGCTTGCAGCTTAAGGATATTTGCGACTCCATCTGCTCGTGTCATCCTCTCGTCACCCAAGGCCACCCTCCTTCATATACCAGGGACAAACTATAGAAGTAACTTCCACCCTATAAGTTTTTGGGAATTGAGTTCTCCACTACCACACATTGGGATAGCTACATCCGACTACGGGTTGCAGCCGGCTCGAAGGCCTTACACGCCGATAATCTTTACGCCGCTAATTCTTACTTTTCATTGGAAGAGCCAAGGCTTGAATTCAATAAAATGTGGAAACCATGAAATATGGAATTTAAGCGCTCCACCAAGAAATCTCCATAAGTTTTTGCTGCACCCTTCTGAAACTTTTTCGAGCTCCCAAGATTGACATAGTACTGCTGAAACCGGCTTGGGCTCTACGGCTTGGCTATAGCCAAAGATGACTGGATAGCTGCAGGGATAATCTTGCTCTTTATTTTTCCATTCAATTTGCAAAGATTTTGGCCTGCAACCAAGACTCTAGGAAAATTTATTTCGCCGAATTTAAGTTTCCACCAGGAAACCCTCCCCAAAAAACATCCAATTATGTTTTTGACTTGTTGGACAATCTAGAAAAAATGGCCCATCCCATCTAGTATTCAAAAAACATTCCCAGTACTCCGAATCAACTGCTTCAGAGAAATTAAGGAGGATAACTGCTTCTGAAGATTAGGGATTGATTTTATGATCAGTATTTGGTATCACACTATCTCATGATGATAAAGATAAGAGTTGAGGATCTTATCTCCGTCTCGTCTAAGTGTTTTAACTTTTTTAAGTCTTTATTATAAGAGGGATCCACTGTACAGTTATATTGTTTGTTTTTTGGGTGTTGGGCTTGGGTGTTGATTGTTCTCTGCATGTACCGTCTCATAGGCCTTTGGCTTCCGTGGACGTTAAAATATACTTCCTTCCTTCCTTCCTTCCTTAAAGAAAAAAAAAAGGAAAAAAAAAAACACTTAGAATGTGCTCTTGGATAATTTTCTATGAAGAACACACTTCGCGCCGTCGTAAAACATTTTATGCAGAACGTTTTATCTGAAAACATATAATACCATCTCAAATATTCTCCTGTAATGTCATTGGATTGATTTTAACAAAGCTAAAAAGCTACTTTAATTGATACAAAAGTTTTAAACTAAAACATAAAAACATTCATTTTACGTGGAACATTACATGTGTTATAGTGTGTAAAAAGACACTCATCCAAGTTTCTAAGGTTAGCCATTTTTTGAGACGAACGGGATTGTCCTGAAACTAAAACTGCAATCCACCCAAGCAACATCCCAAACCTTTCCCGTACAGTGACAACGGTGGGAGAAACACTTCTCACCTATATAACCCACTAATTTGATTTAACTAGCATATGTTCATTACTTGGCCTTAGTAAGAAAGCATGTAAGGCTACCTAAAGATATTAATTGTTACAATGTATGGTGTGATTTATCTTTCTAAACGTTTGTCCCTCTTGAAATGTTCAAATGAAGCATAGGATTTCTATGCCCCGTACACACATCGGTAGATCATAGAGATATTGCAACTTTAAATGCAAACACATCAACAATGAGTTCGATTTGCATTTACGCACAG